>RJWM01013182.1:0-54193 GCA_004363535.1 Dasyprocta punctata | reverse complement strand
AATTTGTTATATTTTTATTTTACAAATAGGCAAACATATCTTTAGCATTATTTTATAACATTATTATCTATGAATATGTGAAAATAGCTTTTCAATCATATTTGATTTTAGCATTTTGAACACGTTTTAAATAGTGTGTATTTAAATCTATGGATTATTTTATTTGTGATTTCAGTCTGTTTTTTTCAGAAAGTTTTGTACTACTTTGTTATTAAATAAATAAAATTCCTATTTTTTCTCTATATTTAATGGGTTAATTGTTTATATCCTCACGTTAAGTAAATATCAACATAGAAAATGCATTACATGATGCTCTGGTTTGGATGAGTGTCCCTCATAGATCTATGTGTTTGTTATAGATTTGGTTTCCAGAGTGATGTCACTGGAAGGTGATACAGATAATTTTTAGGGATGGGGCTTTTTAAGAGGTATTAGGTCTTCCACAGTTTGCTATGGAAGAGGATCATAGGACCCCAGACTCTAGTCTTTCTCTGGCTCCAGGATTGTGATGTGAGAGGTTTAATCTACCACATACTGCATGTTCCTGCCATCCATCCAGCACCTTCATCAAAAGTTCGAAGCAATGAGGTCACCCAAACTTGGAGTAGGATCTCCAGAACCAAAAGCTATATACATATTCTCACTTTAAAATTAATCCCCTCAAGTATTTCATTATCACAAAGCTGCCTAACATGTATTATGGAAACGTCACTTTATTTTACCAGATAATAAATTTATTTTCCCAACCACTGATTGAAAAACTACTCTAGGGTTTTTCCTTTACTTGAAACGTTATCTTTAACACATACTACATTTTACTTTGGAGAAAGCATTTTTTTCGTGTTTCACTGATGCATATGACTATCCTTATCATCAGTGCTCTACTCTTTAAATCAGTGCAACTGTATAAAGTAATTAACATCTATACATAAAATATGTGTCAGTATTTTTCTCTTCTGCTACATTGACTTATTTGTATTGTGTATCTTCCTGAACTCTATCATAGTATCTAAACTATTTTCAATTACTCCTTTTGAGTTTTCTAAGTAAATAATTATATTCTCTATGAATTGATAATACTATATCATTTTTTGGAAAGCATACAAAATGTTCTAGTTTTCTGCAGTAGCTATAATAATAGGTTTAATTTTTTTGTAGATTTCTGTTTAATGGGAATGACTTTACTAAATTACTGTCAAGTACTAAGCTGAATCTTTTTTAAGAAGAATATTGTCTATTTGATTTGGATATTTCTACCCCTGATCTAATGCAAATTTATTTCCTTTATTATTTTCTATTTTGTTTTCTGATTGAGAAGTTTGTTCAGACTGTAGAAATCATTAATGTTATTTCTATTTTGACTATAAATATAATGGTAATTTTATTACATTTGTTGAGAAAACATTGTGTATAATAAAAAGTATTTTATTATGTAATATAACATTAATTTGTTTCTGCTTTAATGTATTCACATGGGATATACTTATAAAATAAAATACATGATATTGATCAATTTAAATTTGCAAATTATGAAATTTTTTAAAAGTTAATTTCACAATAGTACTTTGAGGAACATGTTCAGTTTTTAATGTACAAAGTGAAATATATGTCACGGAAATTATGCATTTCCTAAAAACTTTAAAGAACCACTGCTAAAATCATTTAATAGTTTCATTATTATTATTAACCTGGGAGCTTCTGTCAGTCCCATACAAATATTTATTTTGCTTCCAGTGTATCTTAAATTATTGAATTTGTTGTGATTTTTTTTTATTTTAAATGGCCTACATATTTGTACGTGTGTGATAATCATTATTTTGCCCAAAAGTGATAATACAGTAAAATGATGAACAACAGTATAGTATGCATTCTTATCTCCTTAAAAGTCTCTTTAAGAAATAGGTTATGCGAGCCGGGCTTGGTGGCGCATGCCTTTAATCCCAGCACTCGGGAGGCTGAGGTAGGAGGAGCCTTGTGAGTTCCAGGCCAGCTTGGGCTACAACGCGAGCGCAAGGCTGGCCTGAGCTACATAGTGCGATCCTGCCTCAAAATACCGGGGCCGGGAGTTTGGTTCAGCAGCTTATGTGCCTGTCAGGCAGGCTGAAGGTTGTGAGTTCAATCCCTGGTGCCGCGAAAAAAAAAAAAAAGAAAGAAAAGAAAAAAGAAAAGAAAAGAAATAGGTTATGCTCATTTAAAAAGTTAATAATTATTTATCTTCCCTACCTGTCAATGACAGGACCATTAACCATGTGTTTTTTTTCCTTCTATTGACTTACCCTTAACTTAAACTTTTATATTCCTCCTTTCTGTTTTCAAAACATTTGAGTAAAATATTTCAGTATCCTTAATTTTTTTTTCTCAAATACCGCCATAAGAACAAACTTTGACTAATGATATTTCCCTCATCTGGGGTGTTGCAGAATATTAGGCAATGTTTTTCTTCCTCTCTCTTTTTTGTTTTTATTTATTTATTTTTTTACCAGGAATCAAACTCATAGCCTCACAATTGCCAGGAAGCCACTGTGCTGCTGAGCTATATCCCTGCCCATAGCAAAGTTTTTCTTAACAGTAAGACATTAAAAATAATGAAGTTATTGACCTTACAGTAAATTATCAATGATCAATCAAGCATCTCTTGATTCAGTATTTAGTTACTTTACTATTTATTGTATCTTTTTACAGCAGATTGTACCCCTATGGATCTATTTTTTAAGTAATGCTTATTATTCTTGCACATAAAATGATACTAAATAACTAAAAATAGATATTTTCAAGATTCATGTCAATCTTTAGAACTAAGAGCTATTTCATTGACTTTAAAAATAATATGATACAGTGGAGATTTTTTTTTTTTTAATTTCCAAACATGGATTTCAGGAAAGCTTACTTTCCTAATTGTCATTTAAGTTTTATGTTTTGAAAGTTTTCGTTCTTTTACTCTCCCTTATTAGTATTGCAAAGTCATCTTTTCCCTTTTGCAGCAAATGTTCTACCCCATTTAAAAATAAATGACCCACTATAAAAAAATTTTGCCAGTTTTATAAGAGAAACAAAAATGGCATATACCTTTTTCCTAGCTTAGTAGCCCATCTGGAGAAAGTAAATGGCCAGAGCTTCCAACTGACAGATGCTCCAGACATACTTAAGTGCAGGCTTCAAACACAGGTAATTTATCATGTAAGCTATTTGACTTCTCATAAAAAGTTTGTATTCAACTTTGCACCTCTTGCAACGAGTGTCGTATACATCACTATGTAAAATTTGTGAAGTCTTAAAATATGGAATGCAGACTGAAATAAGTATCATTACTCTGCACAAGTGAGTCAACCTTGCAAGAGAAAAATTGTACTGCTAACTTTGGATGAAACCCAAGAGGCAAGGAACATAGAACCTCACATAGGCCATCCTTGTTAGATGATTTTCAATGAAGTTCTTAAACCACTATGACCTAAACTTCCAGTTAGATTACTTTTTTCTTAGGTTCATTGCTTTAAATATGCTAAAGTTTTAAAAGTAAGTCCTAGACAAAAGCTAAAATATCTACCAGAGTATTTTTTTTAATTCTATAGGTCTCTTGAGCACCTTCTTTACAAAGGGCAGCCATATCAGCTAGTCTTCTTTATGGTCTAGATAACCAAAAACAAAAAAGAAAAATAATATAACAGGTATTAAATTTACTTATTATTATAAAGTAGCCATATATTGCCATTCATTTATCTTTTGTAGACTGATTAGACACTTCTCTGGATTTCAAAACTGGTTCTCAAAGAAACCATTGCCAATTGCTGGTAGGTGGTAGAGATTCAAGGTCAAAGAACTGCAGAATATTTGCTCCTAAACAAAATGATTATCTGCATTCTTTCTCTTTCCTTTTCCCTTCTCTTCTATGTCAAAAAGCCAATTGAGGAATCTTAAACTTTAGACAATGGATAAACCTGGAGAGGAAAAATAACAATCAGTAGAACTACAAATACTTTTGTATTATAAAATCAAATTCTTTATTGTTTGAAACAATTAAACAAAGCATATTCCAAGGCCATAATCATTTCATTGGTGAATTCTACCAAACTTCTAAACAATAGTACCAATGTCACAAAGATTATTTTAAAAATGTAAAAGGAGAGAGTATTTTTCAACCTTTACTATTAAACTACACAATCAAGAACCCTAAATCTGACAAACATACATGTTAGAGACCAAGATCCTTCATACAAATGGATACAACAAATCTAAATAATGTATTAGCTAAAGGAATTAAAAAATGTAATAATATGATATAATGACTAAATGAGTTTAGAAATGAACACTTGATTTGATATTAAAAATAGGGATAATAAATGCATAAAATAATGCAAAAATGGCATATTTAATTTTCAAGTGTGGAAGAGAGTTTTCTCTGCAGAAAGCATAGAGATAGCATCATAGTTAAGGGTGAAATATTGAAACTTTATCTCCTTCAGAAACAAGGAAGTACATTCACTCATTATTTCTAATCAGCATCATACTGGAGGGTCTAGTCAGTGCAATCAGTAAAAACATGAAATAAAAGCCATACATATTGAAAAGGAAAAACTAAAATGGTGTCATTCATATACAAAAGTTTAATTTGTACAGAAAGCCTCAACAATTCTAAAAGTATATATCTACTGCAAATAGTGAACTGATCAACATAGTGTGATACAAGACATCCATATTAAAACAATGCATGTTGGATACTGCTTCACTCTCTTCATGAGTAAAACCTAACAACAAACCTGTAGATTGTAAGGCTTGTCAGTTTCATGTTGCCTGGATGATGTATGGGAAGCTTCATTTAATAGTCAGAAAATCAAGAATTATGTTAAGCAAATAGAATCTTAAGCTGATATTTGGTGCAGGAGTGCCTGGATTTTAAAATGAATTTTGCACCAAGTCCATCTTTGTGTGCTTGCATCCAACTGTGATGTGTCTATGAATGTTCAATTAGTGGAATCACTTTGCACTGAACACCAAGTAAATCTAAGACAAGGTTGACAGCAAAAAGAAACTACAGGAATGGGTAGACCTCTTAAAATTAATTAAGAAAGAAACCCTGTATAGTGGTTGATTGTTGTTGCTTAATAGCTAAAAATTATAGCAAAGAATCTTAGGCCAGCCATGTCATCAAGGAGGACTTCAAATGCAAAAATCAATAAACAAACATTTGGCTCACCTTCCTTGAAAAAATATATTTCAGGAAAGTAGTGGCAAACAAAAAAATTAAGTATCATTTACAATAGCACTGAAAAAATATTAGACACTCGGAAAAAAGTCTCAGAGTTATTTACATGGTTTGACAAGAAGAACAATAAATCACTGTGAGAAACTGTAAAAGTTTTAAATCAATGTGAAAATATATATTTTTTTATTTTTTATTTTTTTATTTAAGAGAAAATGGACACAGAAAAGAGAAACAAAAAGTAAAAGAGACAAACAACAACAACAAATCCAATACGATAACATTATAGGTTTACAAAGTGAGATAGTTGGAATTTGACAGTAGTTGTAATATTGCATATCATTACCTTCAAAGGGGTTGTTCAGATTAACAGATATAGACATGTAAAATTGATCTAATCATATGAGTATTAACTGTTCTTTTTCAATAGGCAATGCATTTGGTAATATAGTCATTTTAACTATCTTATATATGCCTATTTATAAATTTATGTCTTTTTCCTTTTTCCTTCCTTCTTTCTTCCTTTCCCTTTAGAATACCTCTTATCTTTAAAATAACTGCCCATATCATCAAGCCTAATATAATCAAACTAAATAGTTCAGAATAAAGCCAGTAAAAAATAAAACAACAGTCACAGAAAAGAGAAATAAAAAGCTAAAGGGACCAACAAACCACAACAATGAATCCGATACTATAACATTATAGGTTTACAAAATGAGATGATTGGAGTTTGACAGTGGTTGTAACATTGCACATCATTACCTTCAAAGGAATTTCTCAGATTGACAGATATAGACATGTAAAGTTGATCTAATCATATGAGTATCAACTGTTCTCTCTCAATAGTTAGTGCATTTAGTAACAGTCATTTTGACCATCTTATGTATACCCACTTATAAATCTATGTCTTTTTCCTTTTCCCTTCCTTCTTTCCTCCTTTCCCTTTGTAATACCTCTTGTTATCTTCAAAATGACTGCCCATACCATTGGGCCTAATATAATCAAACAAAATAGTACAGAATAAAACCAATAAAATATGAAACAATGGAAGCAATACATAGTAATACAACATTGATTTCTATAATGCCTCATAGTATCTTCTAATCAGTTGCCTATATCATCTGTTATAATACAATCAAACAAACTAAAATAGGTTAAAATCACTCAAAACAGAACAATGAAAGCAATACGGGGTTTCAAAACAAGGTGACCAAATATCAATAAAAGCTATCCTAATATATTTTGTTATCTTTGGAATAGCTGTCTATGTCATCATATATAATAAAATTAGGCAAGACGAGATAGAATGAGATCAAACTAAACAGCTCATTGAAGACTTTGCTGGACTCAAATCCCAATGATGGATTATTCAATTGTCTTCCCCACTCGGTAATATCCCTCTGCCACTGTTTCTGGAGCTATGGAGTTTTTTTTCTCTCTCTCTAAAATGCCTTTCAGTATTCTTTGTAGGGTTGGCTTGGTTGTCATAAATTCCTTTAGTTGTTCTTTGTTGTGGAAGTATCTTGTTTCTCCATTGATTTTGAAAGATAGTTTTGCAGGATACATCAATCTGGGTTGGAAGTTGTTTTCTTTCAGGGCTTGAAATACTTCCCTCCAAGCTCTTCTGGACCTGATGGTTTGTGTTGAGAAATCTGTCATGATTCTGATGGGTTGTCCTTTGTAGGTGATTTGGTTTTTTTTTTTTCTCTAATAGCTTTTAATATTCTGTTTTTGTGTTGAATTTCTGGGATCTTGATTATTATATGTCTGGGTGTAGGTATATTTTGGTTATGTTTAGCTGGAGTTCTACATGCTTCATTTATCTGAAAGTCACTTCCTGTTCCCATGATTGGAACGTTTTCTGAAATTATTTCTGTAAATAGGCTTTTAATTTGATTTGTATTGACCCCTGCTTTTTCACTCACACCTTTTATTCTTAAGTTATGTTTCTTTGGGTTGTCTTGCAGCCATTGTATTGTTACTTCCAGGTTTCTTGTTATATTTAAGAGATCTTTCCTTTCACAATCACAGGCTGCGAACCTGTCTTCAAGGTTTGAAAGTCTATCTTTAGTTTACTTCAGGTGGTTTTCTAAGCTTTCATTGGATTTTTTGAATTCCTGGTAATCTCTTTGAATCTGTTTCATGTGTTCTAAATCTTTTTTGTATTGTCCATTACAGGTTTCCCTCATTTTGCTATGCTCCATTTTTTCATCTATGTCTCCTTTAGGGTTGCCTTGCAGTTCTTTTATTATGTTTTTCATTTCTTCTTTTAGTTGAGATAGCATTTCTGTTCTAATTTCTTTTATAGCCTCTTGAAGTTGTTTCTTTACTTCAGTTGCCATCACCTCACAAACTTCAATTGTGAGACTCCCAATCTCCTCTGCATTTGCATCTCCTGGACTTGCTCTGCTTGAACTGGAGGCCAGAGACTGCCCCCTTCTTCTTTGTCTTGGCATATTCCTGTGTTCCCCTGGGTGAATTGGTGCTGGGGACCCAGGCACTCCCTGCATTGGCCACAACCTCTCCAAAGTGAGACAGGTTCCTCCAGCAGGTGCCGACTATGGATATCTGATGGTTGCCACTGGGGGCACTGTTACAGCGCTATCCACTGCCTTTCCCCACCCTGCCTTGGCTCCACGATGGCTGGTGGGGTGCACGCAGGGGCCGGTGGCTGCCTGTGAACCTGGGCTAGTGGGCCGGTCACCTGTGGACTCTCCACAACACCCCTGGAGCACACGTGGAGCTGCCGTCTCCAGACCAAGCCTGGCACACTCAGGGACCCTCTGAGGTGGCCCCCAGTATGGTCACAGGGACAGGGCTCAGCCTTAGTAAATTCTGCAGGGCTGCACCCAGCCAGGAGTCCCTAGCCCAACTACAAGATGTCTCCCTGCCAATCTCCCCCTCACACAGGAGGGTGGGGACCTCCTCACTCACAGTTCTCCAGGTCTGCTCTGCCCCATCCACTGCCACTGACCTCTGACACCATCTCGCTGGGCTGAGGACTCTAGGGTTGCCGCCCACTGTGGCTGTAGCTCTCAGACTGTGTGTCCCCAGGTTGCAGCAATTTCTTTCACTGAGCAGGTCCAGCTCCAGGCAGAGGCCCCACTGGCCACCACCCTCCTTGTCTAAGTGCCTCTTTTCACTCTTTCTAGGGGCTTCAATTCTCACTTTAGATTATTCCTGGGTCCAGAGGACCTGCCTCCCTCCTTTTTGTCTTCCCCATGTTGCTATATTCCAGCATCTGGATGGTATCTTTCAGGGAGGATGCTTACCCTGCTGTTTACTGTTCCGCCATCTTGTCCCACCCCTCGAAAATATGTATTTTTTAAAGAGTCAAAAATTCAAAATTGTTGGGATGTCAGTTCTTCCAACACTAATATAATTTCAATCTCAAATCAATGACAGGGTTTTAAGGAGTAGCAATCTGTAAGTCAATTGTGACATGGGAACTAAAATTCTCTACCACGGCTAAATTTTTTAAAAGATGGGAAAATTTTGATGATTCACACTAATGGATTTTCAAATTATCATAAATCCATGAGGCAGGGTCATATTAACTTACTACAAGAAGTACATCAGTGGGACAGAATGGAGTCCAGACATAGACAAACAGATATAATAGCATTTGAATTCTGACAAAAAGTCAATATATTTCAGTGGAAAATATAAAGTATTTGTTATGGACTTGATTAAAATGTTACCCAAATGCTCATCCATTGATGAATTCATAGTGGAATGGATTGTTTGGAGATGAGTCTGCTTGGAAGAAGTATGTCACTGGAGGCATGTGCCTTCGAAGGCTAAGGCTATATCTCTTCTGGTTGTCTCTTCTCTCTCTCTCTCTCTCTTTCTCTCTCTGTCTGTCTGTCTCTCTCTCCCTTCTGTCTATCTGCTTACTAAATACCGTAAGATAATCACTTATTCCTCCCCCGCCACACACACACTTCAGTCCTGTTGTTTCTACTATGGAGCAATTTGACCATGGAATGTAGCTTCTGAATCCATTATCCAGATTTAACCTTTACAACTTTAAGTCAGGGATGTCAGATATGTTGTCCTAGCAACAGAAAGGTGACAAACATAGACCTATTAGAAGCAGCATTGGAGCAACTCGATGTTCATAAAAATAACTTAGTCCATAAATCATAGCTTATACAAAATTAATTGAAGAGACATGTAAGATATATTTGAAAAACCTAAAACTGTAAAGCTTCTAGAAGAATAGTTAGGAGAATATTTTCATTACTTTGGGAAAGACAAAGGTCTTTTTAGCTAAGACAAAGCAATAATTGTTAAAAGAAAGATGACAAATTAGATGCCATAAAAATTTAAATACATTGTTATAATTAAAAGTACAGTCACAAACTAGGAGAAAAACACTAGCTATACAGGTTGGTGAAAATACTTATCCAAAACATAGAAATCATGTTAATATCATAAATAGATTTATATGGCAGTAAATATGGGCAAAAATTTGAATAAATCTGCCACAAAAGAAGGTACATGAATATTAAGGTGCCAAGAACACAAATGTTAAATTAACGTTTAAGAGAACTATACCTCTGGTAATGAAAATATATGTTGCTATACACTCGTTGCCATAGCCAAAATTCAAAATACTGAGAACCCTAAGTGGTAAGAATGTGGAGTAGCCAGAGTCCTTATGCAATCATTGTAGGTACATAAATTCATATCTTCTGTATGGCAAATTTTATGCAGTCTCTTAAATTTGAATACACAGCCAGCCCTATGGCTGCAGCTTTACTTTAGGAAAAATGAAAACACATAACTACAAAATAATTGTGCAAAAAATACTTTCAACTTCTTATTAATAGTAATTCAGAACTGGAAACAATTTAAATATCCACAAAAGAAAATGAACTACATGTACTCACAACATAGATGAATCTCAGAAACATGTTAGCCAGAATAAACCAGACAAAAATACAGACATACGGTGCAATTTCACTTCCATGAGGTTCAAACATAGGCAATAGTAATCGAAGATGGTAGAGGTAAGGCAGTGGTTACCTACGGGACATATAAGGGTAAACGGAAAGGGAGCATAAAGGAGGTTTTTGGAATCTAGGAAATGTTCTGTATTTTCATTGAATATTCATCAAAATTCATTGAGCACATGTTTAGTTGGTATCTATATCCATGAGATGAAGTGAAATGAACAAAGAAGTGAGGGCAAATCAACAACAATCCACAGCCGGAGCTCCAAGGATTTGATGCTCAGAACTCAGGGAAAGGAAGACATGTGGATAAAGTAGACTGAAAAGAGGAAAGAGAAAACTTCAGCTTATAGAAAGCAAAAGAAAAGGGGTTAGAGGAGGAAAAATGAGGCCAAATACTGTCAACTGTTCAAAGAGATCACTGAATGTTAATATTACTTTCATCAATATAAATATTTTTTGTCAAACAATTTTTAAACTCATAGCCTAAAAAGCATTATAAAAATAAGATATTGCTAATTTTTTGTGAGAAGGAGAAAGACCAAAAAATAATCTCTCTAATATATTATCCCATTTTAGTTGAAAATTCATCTTCTTAAGAGATCTTCTACGTAATTAAAGAGTTAAGTACCAAACAATTTAAGTTACATTCATTGAGAGGCAGTCATAGAACTATAGGGGCAGAGTAGTCAACCTTTAAAGCATTAATTAAATTCAATAAGCATGTCAACTTGATAGAAACCAAACTAATGAAAAACAAACCTGAAGATATTGTTTGCAAATTTTTGGAGCTGCATTTCCAAATTACTTACAAATACTGGAAATATATCCAGCATATTTCTTCTGTATTTCCACACCTGACTGGCAAGACGATAGCAAAGATTCTACAGATATGATGAGAAATTTAAGAAGTTGATAAATTTTTCTCTTGTATTAATAATAAATTATTATTAAAATATAACTTTAAAAATAAAATTCAGAAAGCAGTCCTGCAACAATACTTTTGATTGGTCAATTCATTTATACAAATAGTCTACTTAATATATAAAACTGACATTTAGTTATCTACTTAGAATTATATTCATTTAGTATAAGAAACTTCTCTTGATTCAGTGTAACTAAATTGGATGTCATTATGAGTTTTGTCAGACATTACTCAATGTTGCACATGGGCAGAAACTCAAAAAGCTAGAAGATAATTACAATGAAATAGTAGTAGTAGTATCTTAACAGGTAATGATTTAATACCTGATTTGGGCAATGCTTTGGCATACATTGTAATCCAAGCTTAGAGGACCCTTCTATCAATTTCCACTTTTTCTGCCATCCTGCCCTTTCTTTGCTCTTGAGACTGTCTACATTTTTTAGAAAGTGAAGAATTAAGACCAGTGATCACCGCAATACTTCCAGAATCGCCCACCAAAATGACTGTTCTCCTAGCAGTGTTTGTACCTGTTTTCTTTTCCTCTCTTCTCGGAATTGTCAGTGTTTGTCTCCCCTTGTGCAGTAAATCCTGAAGCCTGAGATTATTCAGGCATATCACAACAGCAGTTCTCTTATGTCTCTCCTGTCTCGCTAATTTTCCCATCAGCATGTGGATGTACTCTCATTTATTTCATTAAAGAAATACCTCTATCTTCCTCTTTGGTGCCTACCATGTGTTTGTTCCACTATATAACAAAACCCCTTGAGAAGATTGTGTATACTCTCTCTTGATTTCTCTCCTCCAATCTATTCTTAACCCCAGTTTTTTTTTTCTGTACATTTTCAATAAATTTACTTTTTTCAAAGGTAATTAATGAACTCCACACAGTGAATCTCATGATTAGTTGATTAGTTCTCATTTAATTGTCCTGCTTATAAACAGTGTTTTACATCACAAATTAATCATCTACCTGTAAACATTACTTTCTTCATTGACTTCTGGGACATTTGGCCTTCTATCTTTCATCACCTCCCTGGAAAACCTTTCAATTTTTTTGTCTCATGCCTGAACTTGTCTCCTCCCATGCTCACTCCTTGATCTCATTCTTCAGTTAGATGTGTCTTTCTCAGATAATTATGCTTGTGCTTTTATATTTAAAATTTGATTCACTGTGTCATCATGTCATTGGTACTCTCAATTTTCTCACTCGTTGTTTCCTCAGTCACTTTTAAAAGGCTTCAGTGCTAACTGCAGATGTTACTTTGAATCTGGCCTATGTGAGGTAGCTTTCTTGATCTTTTGTCTTGACTTTAAATACAATATGCATGTATTATTTCACAAAAAAGGTGAACAGTTGTTATAGAAAAAAAAAAGCCCCAGAAAAAAATGTAGTCTTTTCATAAAATAAACAATAACATTTTAGTGCTTATACAACTTCAATTAGCTTTACTCATATTTTCTGACTGATTTCCTTTTGCAGTTTAGCAAGAATTCATAAGGGTCACTGAGTTTAAAAGCTTTAAAAAACAATGCTAAGCTTAAAAAAATCAAGATAACATTTATCTCCTGAAATGTCAGAGGTATTCTAAATTATTTAAATAGAAGGACTTGGTCATTTCTGGGGATCTATTTAGAAGATATGCAGTTATGTACATACCTTGATATAGCTATGTATAAACAAAGTCATGCACATATCTAAGTAAATTTTTCTTTTAAATTATCAACACCAAGTATGGCTTCACCATAAAATCTATGTAAAGAAATTTAGGTCTTATTTGTTAATTTTAAGCATTCCTTATAAATAAAATATTTTTAGTATCTACAGTAAAAGGTCACAGTAACTACACAGTAGCTACAAAATCTGCGTTAGAAAGGTCAACCTCATTATGCAAGAAACCTTTTTTAAACAACATAGTTGGTTTAGAGTGACTGATTTTCCTGGTACATTGGAATTGGAAAGACGATGATAAACAAAAGTTATTTCACTCTTGTCAGAGTGATGAATTTGAACAATAAATGAAAAAACAAAAATTGACACAAAAAATACCATATTTAGAATTTTTCAGCAATGTGGTTATGGGTGTTTATTGACTTTCATAATATCTCCAGGTTTACATTCATGTCTACAGGAAAAAATATGTTTTTATGCCAAAGATATTTATCATACTGAAAAGAGTTTAATTATGTAATGTAAAATAAAGTTTCTCCAACAGACTTTGTACTTCCAAAGTCCTTTGTTATTCAGTTTGATCTACATTAAGACATTTGCCTATTAAATGTCTCATAATTTGAAGGACTCATAGCTAAAATGATGGGTCCATGATTTACTAATAGGTTTATAAAGCTGAATCAATTACTTTGCCAGTGCAACTTTTATGATTTAGATTTATTTTGTTTCATATTTCATCAGATATACGAACTGATGTTCTCTAGTGAATTCCTGAAAATAGTTAACTAGATTCTTAATTTCAAATTGTTTTTACTCAAACACACAGACTCACAGGCACCAAGAAAATTCTAAGTTTAGTTTTCATACCAACATAAAGAGATCTTTGCTCTACTAATTTACCTGATGTCTGAAGGAAAAATACTTAACTATTTACAAAGATGAGGTGGAGAAAACTGTTTTTAAAAAAGAATTTTACATTGGAGACACACTGATAAATATATATATAAATATATATATGTGCAAAATAAATAGACATGACTTTCCCATTTTCATGTTGGTCATGCCATTTGAATGTCTCATCTTTCAGGTCACTTTTTCTATGCTGTCATTCATTTCCTTAAAAGTGGAAATTTTATTCTTTTAAAATTTACTTGTAATTCATATAATCATATATAATATTTTTGTACTTGTGAAGGATAATTTTCTTTTTATTGCTTCATTTGTTCAAAGAATATGTTTCAAGTCTTTCTTCAAAAATAGTGGTATTCTAGGCAGATGTTTGACAAAAGTAATGCAAACTGGTTTCCATTAGGTTTTTTACCTTTTACTGAAATGCTTCAGAATCAGCCAGTTAGGTCATAAAACACAGGATTGTTTGATGCAGCTGTGTGTTATCATGTCAAAAATCCCACAGTCTTGGTGGGCTGAGGTGCTATTAACTGGGAACAGAAGTCATCCTACCAGGGAAATCACTTCTGTATGATTTCTGGCCTCTGTCTGCTGACACTGCTGTATCAGTGACTAGCTTTCTGTAACTAGTTTTCTGTATGGCCTGAAATCTATGCTGCACTGCGCAGTGCCTGAGACTGGCATTCTCTCTAGCATTCTTGCCTCTAGCAGGAGAACTCCTGAACAATTAAGAGAGAACTATGCTCCATTAGAAAAAACTTACTGTGTAACAATTTGGAGTTCAGAAGCTGCATCTGAATAGAAGCTCTGCAACCCATGGGTTTTGGATCTGATATACTTGTTCTTGGATCCTACTCACAATCACAAGGGATGGTGTTAACTCCCTTGAAATCGCACCATCAAAGGAAATACTGCTTACTATATGCCAGTTAGAAAACTCTAGTTGTGGATCCTTTGTGTTTCACGAGCCGCGGTAAAGTCTGTTAATGTTTTTGCTTGTTGCCCCTGCATTTCATTTAGTCTTTGCTGTTTTATTCAGTAATCCAGTAAAGTAAGTAATTGATTGAATTGCTACTGCTTTACACATAATGTCCTAGACATTGAACATACTGTAGTGAAAAAAGTAGCTTCCAGAGCTGGTTTTATAACAAAAATATTGACCTACTTTCTAAGTTAGGAGAGCTATGAGTCAACACTGAATTACCTCTTTTAATCTGACTCTAAATGCCCTAAATCAAGGAGCAAGTTCTTAATAATATATTCATCCATGATACCTTTATATTATTACATTGCTTATACAAATTTGTCTTTGCATTTGATGCTTTGCTTGTTGGAATACTCTAGGGACAATGGACTTAAAATTTTCCAGGAATAAGAACAAGTATTATTTGAAATTAATAAAATATGTAGAGTATACAGAAACATTTTCTGTACTCACTTGGTACCAAAAAAGCTTTCCCTTACTGGGAACAGAAGCCATCCTATTGTGTTCCTTTCATTTTCATGTGACTTCTCCACTAAATGATAATTTCTAACATAAGTCAGGGTTTTGTTCAATCAACCAATCAATCAATCAAATCAAACAGCTCAAGGGTAGAGTACCTATACAGTAGTATTTGGAAGGCCCTGGGAAGGGAGGGAGGGGAAGAGAGAAAAAGTAAAGAAAAAGAGAAAGGAAGAAAGACAGCTAATGCTTTAAATTTTTAAAAATAGCATGATAGTTTCTATAGAAATTGCATGTCAGTTTACATATTAGAATATGAATTCACTTTAATGAATAAACACCCCACAGTGTGGAGGTACTGATTTGTTAAATAACATACACATCAACAGTACTACATGAAAATAGTGCCAATAAAATTTATGAGCATTAGAAAGATGGATGCACCTGAAGACCGTAACGGCAAATGAAATAAATTAGGCATGTAAGCTTAACTACCACATGGCTTCTCTTAACTACTACGTGGTTTCTATAAGAATCCAAAGTATAAATAAGTGACAGGCCAAGAGATGGAGCTGCACAATGAATCAAGATGTATTATGTATGTGTACCAAGTCTTCACAATGAATGCAATCATGTACTGCAAACATGTACTAATAAATAAAATAAATATGAGCATTCACTTTCCAAAATAACACTGATTATTGGCTGTATAAATTTAACCATCTAAAATAGAAACTAAACTGAAATATAAGAAATTAGTTACCAAGGAAGGAAAAAAACACCCAAGCTGCCAAAAATCTATTTCATAAGCCTAATCAGTGACAACACTAAGATCTTTTGAAAATTAAAGCTGTATTAATCTTTTATAAAAATCTTGGGATATTTGTGGTTTCTGAATTGGCTACAAACAAAATCATTCCTCACATTAGAATTGACTCATTTTAACAAAATGTACCTTTTTTATTTCATTTTTTAATAGCTCATAATTTGAAACAGTAAAAAGGAGACTTGCTATTAGCTTGTCAGGGACAAATAAGTAAAATACTTCCAGTATATGTTACATAGTATCTGTAAGAAAGTACCAAGCATAGGCAAACATCACAAAAAAATCATTAGCAGAATAGAAAGAAATGGTAAATGAAAAACTCAATTAGCATGGTTACTGCGACAATTTCCCAATAAGTTAGCTTACATATACAGACATAGATGCAGATACACGTACAGATACAGACACATACAAATGTAATTTGTTTTGAAAGAAATTTGGTATGTAGATGATTTGGAAAAGAACGCCCCCTGTCTTGTGTACTGTGGACTGAATCTTTTAATACAAGATTATTTTAAACATAAATTTGTATGTGCTATATTATTTGAATCATAGAATTTTATAGATTTCTTTTAAATAGTTTCGTTGTTGTTGGTTCATTCTAGGGTTCTACGAAGTAAAGCAGGAGCATTACTATTCTGATACTCATAAAAATAATCGACTGTCTAACAAGCATAGAAGCAGAAATTCAAATCTAAGTCTTCATTCCGTCACAACGTGACATACACGTGTGTGATAATGACTTGAAAGTGTAATATGTTGGTACAGATTGAACCCAAGACACACCTCTGCCTTCAAATTCTTATTCTAAGGGCAATATTAGGTATTTTCTTATTCTAAAGGCAATATTATATGCAACATTAGGCATTTTGGGGAATGTAAACAAGGAAAACTGTGGCCCCTGGGGTTCAAGAGGCGCTCTGGGCCGCGTTGAGGGCGGACACGCGGGTGTGAGGAGCCAGAGCCCCTCCCCTCTCTCGGGTGTGAGGAGGCCGGCCCTCCCCGTCAAAGGCCGCCCTCCGTGGATCGGGCCGCCCCCAGGACACTTCCGCTTCCCCGCCTCCGTTACGGCCCGTCCCTGATCCCCGCCCTCGCACTATATATGCGACTGCACTTCCGCAATAAACCAGATCTGCACCATCAGCCTGGTCTCCGCGTTATCAACGCATGGGTCTTGCGTGCTGTGAGGCCCAACCGCCCCCAGAAAACACTTCAGAAATGAAAATCTTTCTAGGCAAAGAGATCACAAGAGCACCAAAATGGCATATAAGTTTACCTGCCTCCCTCAACAGCAAAACTATACTAAAGAATTAATGAATTATGAATTTCCTCTCTCTCTCTCTGTCTCTCTCTGACTCTTTAATTCTGACATCCTCAAACTTCATTGTAGTGATATCATACAATTTGAAATTTAGTACTTTTTAAGATAAAATCTTTCATTTTCTAAGACAATTTATCTCTTGTAGTGCTATCGTTTTTCTTTCTCTCTAACTTCAATTAGTTAGGAAGTAACATTATCTCAGTTTGCAGGTGCAATGACAGTATGCATGCAAATCCCCAAGGAATAAATAATAAAGCTAACGGAAATAGTGTAAGAGTGTATTGTGAATATATCATATATCTGCGCATAAAATTAACAACCAGAAAATGATAGCTGTCAGATATGAACATTAATCCATTGAACAAGACAATTTTGTTTATAAAGCCATCACTGATTATTAAATTTAGATAAATTTAAGATAAGAATGAAAAAATTATGAAAAAATATAAAACAATTGAAAGACATAATGGTAACAGATATAAAGTCACTTTTATTTTAATTTATAAATCAAATTCAAGTCAGAGACAAAAATTTCATTTATTAAGTAGACTAAAAAGTTTAACACTAAAATTGATACAGATAAAGTAATATTTCAAAATAACTATAAATAACCAGGCATTGTGATCCTTGCTGTAATCCCTGTACTCTTGGAGGCTGACGCATGAGGATTTCGAATTCAAGCACAAACTGGACAATTTAGTGATTTAGCAAAACTCTGTCTTAAAGTTTAAAAAAATAAATAAAAAGGACTAAGGGTTGAATATTCCCTGGGTTCAATCCCCATTACAAGAAAAATATATCATGAAAACACTAAAAACAAAATGCTATGATGAGAAACTAGTCCCCCAGAAAATAGAACATATTGTATAACTTTACTAATTTAAATAGTATTTTATTTGTGCATGGTCCCAAGTCCAAGAGTGGAACTGAATAAAAGTCAAAAATAAACTCTAATGCATATGCATATTTAAGAATTAAAGATGGGATCTCAAATTACTGGGGCAAAATGGTATTTTTATAAAATAGCACCAAAGAAAATGGTCACCATAAGAAGAAAAACAAAATTAGATTCACACCTCACATCATGCACAAAAATAAATTAAAAATGAATCAGAAATCTAAATGTAAAATAATAACCATAATGAAACCACAGACAAATACAAGAAAACGTGAGGGAATTCCCCCCACAGAAAACTATGCAGATAGTATTCTAAGTATGACTCAAAATCCAGATGCAATGAATTAAAAATTTACTAAATTTAACTGTAAAATTATTTTAAGAAAATTTTCAACAAAACTCTAAAGAAAACCCAAAAAGCAACTGAAAGACTAAAAAACTTTTGGCACTATGAACTATACATAAAGAGCTAGTATCATTACTATATGAAGAACACTTACATATTCAATTAAAACCAGACCTATTCAACAGAAAAAAGGATGTGAACCAGCAATTCACAAAAAATATATTAAATTATTCATATATATCAAAATAACCATACCAAAAATATGAATCTTGAAAATAATTTTTAGGGGCTGTAGTCAATGGCAGAGTTCATGTCTAGCATGAGTGAAGCCCTGTAGCTCTTTTTTTTTTTTTTTTTTTTTTTTTTTTTTTTTTTTTTTTTTTTTTTTTTTTTTTTTTTTTTTTTTTTTTTTTTTTTTTTTTTTTTTTTTTTTTTTTTTTTTTGTGGCACCAGGGATTGAACTCACAACTTCATGCCTACCAGGCAGGCGCTTAAACCGCTGAGCCAAACTCCCAGCCCTGATAATAATTTTTAAAACTATAAAATAATATATCACTTCTAACCTAGCACACTGGTAAGAATTAAAATGCACAAAAAATTCTGGCAAATTCACTAAAAAATAATATTCTTTTGGAGTAGCTATACAAAGACAAGAGGTCCAGATTTGAGATCCTGGGTGCTCAGGGGTGAGGGATGGTTCCATTCCCAGGGAAAGACTTTTCTGTCTGTGGGGTCTTGATGGTATTGTGGGGTCCCTTCTTTGCCAGAATCTAAGTAATGGCATGTTCAGGGTGATGACTGGAGGTTTCTGGTCACAGTTGACTGTTCCTGGGAGTCCCCCATCGTGGAACTACAGTCTGTGCCGATATCATGAGCTCTGAGGAGGTCATCCTGGATTAGTGTGGACCCTAAATTTTATGACTGGTGTTATCAGAAAAAGGTTATGAGCTGGACTTGATAGTTCACACTTGCAATTCCAGCACTGTGGGTCGCTGAGTAATACAGGAGGATCTCAAATCTGGTCAATTTAGAACACTTTTGCAATAACTTTCCAGGATCACTAACTCCTTGTTGTGGAAAAGCAATTTTCAGGATGCATCAGTAAGACACAGGAGAAGGATTTGTTAAAGGAAGATGTAGGACACATTCAAAATCAGAGAAATGAGACACTTGTGAGCCTGTATTTTCATATATGTGTATATATATATATATATGTTTTCTCACTTGTGTAAATAGAAATAAGTGAAAAAAGTAAATAGAAATAGCATAAACTAGAAGTAAATGAAATTGACTCCCAATAGGAGATGAATAGAAATAAATTGAAAATGATAGATTAAAATGGCAGAAAATGGATTCGAGAAAGTGACATTTAATATACTGTAAGATACAACTATCTGAGTTCATTTTAAATCAGCCATTCTGACTGCTTATTAGCAGTTTTCAAGAAATATTTCTTTAAGGAAAATCTTAAAGCTAAAAGCTAAAATAAATTTTTGGTTTATCTATGGATTTTGTATTATCCTTGATAATCAAGAGTTCTGTGTCCCCTTAGGATACAAATGACCAAGTAGAATTTTAAAAGTCAGGCGTCAACATCTTCATATTGTCATATGTTTATTTTAAACTCAAGAGATTTTATTTCCCATGTTTTCTTATATCTGCTATTGTAAATTGGTTATCTTGTGACTCAACTTTCTAAACAAATTTCTAAAAATTACAACAATGAAAATGTTTGACCAAATAAAAGAGATTTTCATTTAAAGTTTTTCTCAGCACCCAATTTCCAGAGGCATAGTAACATGCAAGGCTAGTGGTTGAGGCAGAGTCTAAAAATAAAAGAGAAAAGGTCCAAAATTGTTGCCCAGGTTCTATTGTAAGTAAAAGAGATAAAGCTCCTGAGACAGGAATAATGTTATTCAAGGTTTTCTAAATAAAGGTGATTAGGCCCATGGGTAAAAAGCAAAAGTAAGAATGATTTTGAAACAGTTTTACTCTTCTTAAAATTTAAAAATCAAGCCGTTAAAATTAACAGTTGCAGTGTTAACAGTGAATGCCTGTTAAAATGAAGCAGTTAATCACCAGGAACAGCACATTAAAACCGTTAATTCGTAGGTTTGAAACTTCCTTTTAATTAGAGCTGTAGGAAAAGTTTCCTGTTCAAAGCAAACCTGAGATCTCATGGCTCTCTGTCATGCTTGTGAAATATCACAAAGGAAAGTTCTTTTGGAAAGGAGGGTCAGGGTGATGAGAAATTTGAGTTCCTCCTTTAGGAAGATTAGACTTCTGCCCAAACCTGTCTACACTCCTACACCCCTATCTTTTAAAAAATTTACTAATGCAGAATAACATTGCTCTTTATTTATGTATAGAGATAAAAGCCATCTGACTGGATAAGCATTCTGCAGTGAGTGGGGTATATTGTGGATGATTTAAATATCCAAAGAGAAAGTGAAGAAAGCACTTCCAGAAGCAAGATCTAAAAGATAGCCTGACAGGTGGAGTTGGGAACTATGGAGTTGTATTTGATATCAATGGACTCTGGTCCCTTAGACAAGTTTCTTAGACTAGTACCTCTCTGATTCTAGTATGACTGTAGGATGTTTGTAAACCATAGTTTCCTTGGCCATTGCATATATTTTGATTTGGTTAGTTTGAGGTGAGCCAGGAATATGCATGTTAATATGCACCCTAGGAGCTGTTTATACAGGTGCTTGAGACCCTGACTTTGAAATATGCTTCTTTTGACTCACATGCTCAAGCATGCTTTCAGCTATGTGAAAGAGAACCAGCTGAACATAAAGGATGCTTCAGTAAGTACACCTATAAGTAAGTGGTAATTACAACTATGGTTGAACTTTTAAATACTAGAAGGTGAAAATAAACAATGAAATGAAACAATGTCTATACTTGTATCATGTAGTTAAATAAGTCACAAACTGAAAATGGACAATCAAAAACTCAGGAACCAGGAAAAGTGACATCACACTTTCTTGTGTTATTGAGACCAAATATAGACTTATAGTTTTATTTACAAATAAATTAATAATAGTAACTGGGCCTTATTGGACTTTTACTATGTGATTGAGTAAAATGTTGGGATACTCAATCTAAAGCAGCACAAGAATCAGAGAAGGGAGGCAGCAGGGTAGAAAAGGTTTAATGCAGGCACGAAGAGAGCCACCACAGAAGGGACTCCTTGACGACTCTCTGCAGACAAAGGAGTGGAGCAAGCTTATATAAAGTTGGGTAGAGGAGGGGTTTGGGAAGCTGAGGTAACTTCCTTAGGAGGTAGTGGCCTAATGGGATTGGACTAAGCTCGGGGCAGAGGCGGGAGTTAGGAAGTTGACGTAACTTCCTTGGGAGGTAGTGAGGCGGGATTTAGGAAGTCAACGTAACATCCTTTATGAGGTAATGACAGGTCATTGGGCTATTTTTCGCGTGTGCGGGCTTTGCCAAGGGTTTGTGGGAAGAAGGAGTTGCAGGGATTGCTGGGAAGAAGGAGCTAGGCACCATAATGATTCATCATTTTACAGTCACCATTATGGCTGGGTGGATCTCGGGCAGGGGAACGCTCTCACTATGTACTATGTACAGCTGAAAGAACATTACATACTGATACTAAACTCCATTTGTCACGAAGTACTGTAAAAAAAAAGACCACTACTAAAATAATCACTTTTTAATTTTTTTGGCTCTTTATTTTATTTATTTATTTATTTGAGATAGGGTCTCACTATGTCATTCAGGCTGACCTTTAGCTCACTTATGTAGCTAGGTTGGCCTTGAGTTCACAGTGATCCTCCCAACTCAGCCTCTGGTGTGCTGAGATTACAGGTGTGTGCCACCACACGTGCCTCAAAATTATCACTTTGAAAATGATGAAAACTGGTAGAAAATCTAAAACACTTATCTAAGGTCACAGATTTGGTGGGGCTAAGATCTGAGACTTGTCTTATTAAAAAATTCAGAAATTGGGCTGGTGGTTGCCTGCTTGGCAAATGCAAGGTCATGTGTGGGTTTGATCCCCGGTACCAAAAAAAAAAAAAAAAAAAAAAAGCAATAAAAAGCAACAAAAAAAATTTTTGACAGATTTTAAGCATATGCATATTGAACATTTATTATTCATCCTGTACCTAGATGAAATTTCTCAGTCCTCAGACTTAGAACAATATTTGGAACACATCAGACACTGTAAATGTTTTTTGAATGTGACCAATTTCCACTAGCCTGATTTTTAACTTTTTCTATATGTTTCAAGCCAGCTAAAAGTACCCACATGTGACCTCCCCCTAGCTATGATGACAGTATAACCTAGATAAATATTCAGACCTTGACATCCAGAAGATTTGACTGCTAATATTTACCATGCAATTACTTCAATTTTCTTGGCTTCAGCATCTTCATTTATAAAATAGGACAGTACAAATAACTACCTCGAAGGGTATTTCAAAGATTCAATTGGCATCATTTGTATTATACAAATGCTCAATAAATACATACTGTTAACTGGAACAGCAATATGTGGTCATGAAATCTCTATTCCATGAATAAAAACAATTTCTATCACATAAATGTAAAATGCTAATTATGTTGATTTCTAGTAAAAACTAACCAGAAATTCAAATTATGCTACCCTAGCACATAAGATTAAGCAGAAAGCTTTTTCCAAGAGTCAGGTTGTTTTTTTCCTATTGGATCATGTTTTGTATTTCATTTCTGTTATTACTTTCAGTTAATAATTTTGGCTACTTTGTTTTTAAAAATATCCTTTTTAAAAAGTATTTCTTATCTTAAGGTAGAAGTTCAGATAAATGATATTTAGACCATTCTTTTAATTTAAACTTTACATGCTACATATTTTCCTCCAACTACTTCTTAAATTACATCTATCTATGAAGGTACATATTTGTAATATTCTTTTCTGTGTCCTCATTGATTCTTGGGTCATTTTAAAAGTATGCACTTTAATTCCAGATGTTTGAGAATTTCGTTATAACTTTCTCTTATTGATTTTGAATTTAATTCCCTTGTGAGAATTAAACATTTTGTATGAAAACATATGCTTTGAATGATTTCAACATACTACATGAAAACATATTGAGACACATTTATTACCCAGATTACTTTTTGTCTTAATGACTATTTTATACCACATGAAATCATGAAAGAAGAGAGGATGTTATTATGGCTGAGACTAGTTGTAAAAATGACTATATTATGTTGATTCATAGTGTTAAATTTGTATATTCCTTTTCATTTCCTTTGTTTCCATCAGTTATTATGAGAAGAATATTTTGTCAGATTTTGCATCATGCATTTTGACTAGTTAGATAGAAGTCCCTTTAGAATTTTATATCTTTTGAGTTAATTCGTTTCTTCATAGGATGAGTCTTTAACAGTCACAATTGACTTTTTTTTTTTTTTTTTTTTTTTTTTTTTTTTTTTTTTTTGTGGCACCAGGTATCAAACTCACAGCCTTGCGCCTACCAGGTAGGTGCTTAAGCCACTAAGCCAAACTCGTGGCCCTAGATTTTCAAGGCAGGGTCGCACTATGAGTTCAGGCAGGCCTTGAGCTCAAATTGTAGCCCAAGCCTGCCTTGAACTCACAACGCTCCTCTTACCTCAGCCTCCAGAGTGCTGGGATTAAAGGTGTGTCCCACCACACCCAGCTCACAATTTACTTTGATATTTCAATCTTCTCTAGCATTCTTTTAATTTCTCTTTGTACCCCATTATTTTGGGTTTTTTTTTTTACTTTTAATTTGTGTTGTATACTTAGTTTGTTTCTTTGTAAAGAATAGAGCTGAGGGCTGGGAGTTTAGCTCAGCAGTGCAAGCGCCTGCTTGGCAAGGGTGAGGTATTGAGTTAGATCCCTGGTACAAAAACAAACAAACAAGAATAAAGCTGAATCTTGCCTACCGATTTCACAGTCTCTGCTTTTAAGTAAGTTTTTAAGTTCATTTATACTTAATGTAACTTTTGATATATTTCATTTGAAATCTACATCTTGCTGTCTGTTTTCTATTTATGTTTGCTTCATCTCTGTTTTTCTCATGTGTTTTTTTCTTACGAATAAATGGAGCATTTTTAATTTCATTTTATCTTCACTATTGGTTCTTTAGTGGTACATCTTTGCATATTTTTAGATTGTTGCCCTACATTTATGTCTTTAAATTATAGCTTGGTCTAAAGTAATATACTGTTGCATATGAGGCAATGTCTTTACAACAGGATACATCCACCTTTCTCTTTTCTCTTATTGTTACGTATCTTACTTTTGTGTACATTAGAGATTTAAATATCTTTCAAATATTTAAAATCAAAAAACTTTTTATGCAGCTACATATTTACCATTTCCAGTGATCTTACAAAACCTGTGTTGTTTCAATATAAATTTCTCTATCATTTTTTTCATTTTCCTTCTACCTGAAGAATCTTTTCATTGTTTTTAATAGGGCACATGTGTTGGTTATGACTTCATTTAACTTCTATCTCTTAAAATTAATCTTTACTTTGTTTTTATTTGTTTTACTTTTACAGATGTATTTGCTGGATTCCAAGGGTGAAAATTTTGTTTGTTTATTTATTTATATTAGTGCCTTAGTGTCATAATGATATAAGAAAACAATCTCGGTGGGAGACCTCCAAATGATATTAGAAAAACGATCTCAGACCTCCAAATGATATAAGGGAATGAAACTCCCAACCTACTATGTCTGGCACGAGTTTGTGTTCTCTAAAATCCAAGAATGAATTTTAGGAACACCGGAGGGTAAGAGCAGAATACATTTATTGAGAGAAAAAAGCTTCTGTCAGAGAGAGAGAGACAGAAGGGGTCCCGAACGGCTTGCCAAAGACTCTGTCTTTTCTAGTGACTTTTATAGAGCAAAACCCTGATGGGGAAAACTGGGAACTCGCAAGACAGATGGACTTGAGGTGGGACAGAACTGTGGTCAACCAACAAGATTAATTGTTTAGGTGAAATTGACCAAATCAAGGACAGATGGGGAAGCGAGTCATGTAATAAGTGAGCATTCTTACAGATTAGGGGATTAGAATGGTAATTTCTGGCTTCTCAAGATGATCCATCCCTAATCCCTAAAGTTTATACTTAGGGTGTGGTTGCATTTGTTTTGCCTTTTGTCTTGAGATCTGGCTCACAGCAAGAGGTGTGTATCTCTTCCAAGGTCACAAGATATTTGGGTCCTCTATGCTGACTCCTTTGAGGGCCTAGCCCTGTCTGACTGCCTATAATATTTCTAACTAATTCAGTTGCCTGTAACAATTCCTTTGATTTCTAGCTTGCCTTGTGTCTGAAGAGACATCCAATACCATTCTTCTCTTCTTTCCCCTCCACATAGCACATCATTTTTTCTCAAACTACATTTCATGATTTTTTTCTCAATGCTTTTCAAGAATTTAGCTATTATTATCTTGATAGGTTTTTTTCTTATGTTTTCTTTGAGTTTCACTCCTTTTCTTAGACATTTAGTATTAAAAATGTTTCGTATATTTTAGTCATTATTTCTTCAAATACAGTGTAGAATATTTTCATTCAGGTAGTATATAGTCTGCTTTTTGTTTCATATTATTATTTTCATTTATAGATGCCTCATCTGATTATTTTTAATGTCTTTTGTTCTGTAATCATGCTCATGTTATCCTTCAAATAACTGGACATTTACAGAGTACTCTTACGAGCACTACTTTAACATTTGAACAATATCTCTATTCTCTGTCTGGTTTTGTTTGTTTTCTTTTTACTAGTTATTGCTGACACATTTCTACTTCAGGTGATTATTTATATACGTGCATATATCAGTTTTAAATTGCATAATAAACATTGTGAATAGTGTCTTTTTGTGTGTGTCTCTTTTAATGTGTTGGTGCTTTTCCAGCAGGCAGTTATATAGCTTGCTGATTAGTGGGATTCTTTTTGATTTCTTTTTATGACCATTTTTGGAGAGATCAAATTTAGCCTTCACCTTAGAGCTAATTCATACTCACTTCTTTATATGATTTTCTATAACTGCTACCCAATTTTCTGTATAGTTGGTAAAGTTTCTCAGGCTTGGAGCAGCATAAATTATTGCTGGCTCTGTGTTTACTATGGGAATAATTTTCCATGTAGCAGACCCATTAATTGTTCTTCCCTTATACATTATTCTTATCCAACACAGTTGGATTTTACCCTCTATATACAAGACTTGTATCTAGCCAAGTATTCAATGGCACTTCTATGCAAATTTCTGGACCTAATTCTCTGCTTAACTTATCCTTGGTGAATGAATAAAGAAAGATAATAAATTTAATGGTGTATTTTAGTAATTTGGCTGCTTTTTAGCATATCATTAAAGCTTATAGAGAAAAATATCATTTTGAGTTAATTTGTCTCAGGGGAAAGGAACATAATACCTCTTTATATATGATCAAACATGTC
Organism: Dasyprocta punctata; assembly: GCA_004363535.1. Classification (NCBI taxonomy): domain Eukaryota; kingdom Metazoa; phylum Chordata; class Mammalia; order Rodentia; family Dasyproctidae; genus Dasyprocta; species Dasyprocta punctata. Next base: position 27,260 of record RJWM01013182.1, on the reverse strand, counting down.
CTTTCCATGGATTGAATGTAATAAAAAGAACAGCAATACAATAAAAGAATTATTGTTATTATAGAATGAGTAGTTTTGACACATTATGTTAAGTATTTATTTACAGTACTAATCAACATAGTATTTGGTGGTAAAAAGCAGCAAAAAAATTAGTTTTAGAAACCTTAAAGTTCTTACTTAAGAATTTTCAGTGACTCTCCAAGTACTTGAATACATATGATAATATAAAAGATTTCTTTTTGAATGTCTATCTCTGGTCAAGTATAAGAATACAAATTTTTTTCAAGAATTTTTAAGGAAATGTTTAGATAAAGTTTGTTCTATGTAAACTACAAAGTAAGTCAACAAAAAAATAGCCTATTTTCTTTATGATACACTTCTAGTTGTTACTATTAATACATTACAAAAGTACAAAGGCAATAAAAAATACGTAATTCAGACTATGCTGTTCATAACTTTCTATTAAATGTAATACAATAATACTACAAACTATGAATGTTGCCATCATGAAATGCAAAATTTGCCCATGGAAATTACATACAAAATTTGTTTGGTAATTTTTATGTATTTAGGAGATTTGGCTATGAATCATTTCTTCAGCCACACATTGTAGGTTTCAATATGGTTCATAGTTGAAATCTTATTAAAATATCCCCCATGTGAGCACAAGCAAGTCATTAATGATTAAGTAAACTATTACATCAATTGTCTCTACAGAACTATTTGATACTGACATCATCAAATCTGTAGTTTAATTTTCATATGCCAATAAATAAACTCCTCATTCCCCAAAATATCTCCTTTACTTCATTCTTCACTGAGCACTCTGCTGTAAATAGTAGGGAAAAAAAAAAAAACGATTTCAGTGTGACCCTGAAAATCAGAAATCCCTGCCAAAGATACCACTCTATTATAGGTACATGATCTCAATCTCTTAAGCACCGAGTTTTCCAGTCCGTATACTGGAGACAACTTGTGTATTACCCAACAAAACAGTTCAATTTATGTTAAGATTATTGGCTAAATTAATGCAGTTTTCTTTTTATATTTGAGTCTCCTGCTTTTACTAAAGGTAAAAGTGGTATAATTATCTAAGAGACAGCAAGAAATTTAGGTATAGTCCTAGATTTAAATCTTGGTGGAAAAACTGTTTGTATAGTATTTGGCAAGGTATATAAACTAAATATTAATTTAGTTATTGTTAATCTTATTTTTACAAGGTTATGAGTATAAATAATGAGTTATAGGTACATGGGGCAAAAAGAAGGTCAATATATTGTTGCATTATTTTAAATGGAATAGCTAAGTTCTCCTTTAATCCCAAGAAATTTAAATTAGAGTAGTCTGTTTCATGGATAGCTCCTTTGAGGAAATTGTAAGTTGTTTTGGTTTTGTTTTAGTTTTGGTTTTCTAGTACTGAGGTTTGAACTCAGGCACTTCCACTGACCTACATATTTATAATTTCTTCAAACAGGCTCTGGGTAAGTCCCTGAATTGCCAGACTGGGTTTGAACTCATGATTCTCTTGCCTCAACCTCCCTCAGTGCTGGAGTCAGAAGTGTGTGCCAGCAGATCTCCATGGAAAATTGTTTTGTGAGAGTCTCCATTTCTATCGAAGTTCTTTTCACAGTTTCAAAGTTTATTGAGTTACTTCTGTCCTTTCTTTTGGAATAGGCTCTTTGTTCTTTTTAGAGAACTGTCACTGCAGATATGTATTATGTTTCACCCTAGAGTTTTAGTCTCATCATTTTTTCTATAATAGACTTACAGTATTCTCCAACATGTGTCACCCTCTCTTCTGATAAAGCTTAGTTATCCAGGATGTCGCTGTATCTTTTGGCTGAGATAGTAACTGTGTCAGCATACAAAAAACATCAGTATTTTGAGACTGTTATAGTGCCACTGATTTTAGAGAAGATTGTTTCATCTTCAGGACATTTTTTCTTCTTTATCCATTTTTCATCTCTACTCTGTTTCTGGATTTGCTTTCTAAGAGATCATTTTCTCCTTTGTGTTACTCCTCAGATAAACACCTGTGTCACAATTCCAACATATTTTATGCTTTTTCATGATTTTTAAGAGGCATAGAATTTGTTCTTGAAACCATGCGACCACTTTTATATTTTTAGTAAATTCCATAAGCATGCTTTTTATGATACACCTTATTCCCACAGAATAAATTAGCAATCATGGAACTGGGCCTTGTATATTTTTAGTGTTGGGTATATTTAGAATGCAGGGATACCTGAAAGAATTTCATAGAGTAGGAAATTTTTTTTTTTTTTTTTTTGGTACCAGGAATCAAACTCAGGACCTTGTGCCAAGCAGATACTGCGCCGCTGAGCTATATCCCAGGCCCAAAGGAAAAAAATTATTCATTATAACTTCTCACTGATAATTTATAATATGAAAACTATGAAGGAAAAGTTATTTTAAGTGTTTATCCCAGAATTTTTCTTAGACAGAAAATTTGTCTGTTTTCGGACATACTTTAATATACATAATTGGTATATAGTTCAAGCTAAGGTATATTCTGGGAAGACTGAGTGGGGACAAAATAAAGTATTTAGAAAAAGATAATCTCTCTACAATGAACAATATGATTAACTTGATTTTGGATGAATTATTGTGACTTGAAACAATGGGATAATAGAAGGAGAACTCAATGTCCTTGTCATCCAAGAATCTTTAAGTAGAAATAACTTGTAAGAAGCTTCTGGGGAAAAGAATGGGAAAAGAATTTTAAGAAATGTGATTTAATGATATTAGTAGTATTACAATGCTACATATATGGAAATGTGATATCATTTATGCTATGTCAAACCATGAGTCATTAGTTACGTCATTCTATGTCTTACACTATTTTTCCTATATGGAAGGGAAAAACCTAGGACCAAAAATAATGAAAAATATAGAAAGCAGGATACGTACTTGTTCAAAAGGAGTTGTAGAAATAAAGTAACTATGCGGGTACAGAGCTACCCTGGAAAAATAAAATACCTCACACATCTCAAAAATTAGCAAGTATATAGATATTGGAAGAAATAATTGATACTTCCATTAAGGAATTTGAGTTAAGTCTAATCAAAATTTCTAACGAGAGATTTTCCTGGTTAAAGTATAAAAAATAACAGTGAATACTGTTATGGCTTGAATGATTTTGTTTTCCAAAATGTACTGTTGGGAATTAAATCTCTTGAAGGAAGTTTGGGTCATGAAGTTTCTGCCTAGGTGAGTTTATAGTTGGTGTTTATTCTAAAAGTAGAAAGATAAAAGACAGGAATTGTTATGAGAAATTTCATATTTTCTTTGTTATTTCTTATGTAATAAAGAAAGGTCTGCATGCTTAAAACATGTTATACCTGCAAGTTAAAAGATTTATGTCCTAAATTTTTTGTATATCTTCTTTGCTCACTTAAGCCTGTAGAAAATTCTCTTTCTTTTTTAATATCAGTTTTTTCTTATTCATACTATGGACAAAAAAAGAGTTGTTTGAGAACATGCGATTTACAAGCTGCATTGCTACTGTTTAATATAGATTGTTACAGTGCAGATCTCTGTATTGAGTAATACATTACACCATCAGATTCAACATTTTGATTAATGATTTAAATGTGTAGAACAAATATTTACAACAAAAACTTTGAATATCTGAAAACAGATATTCAAAGAATAAAAATTATGATGCTTGTCAAGTTGAAACAAAAAACAGGACAAGTATTTAATAAGACAAAATTGAAAGGAGTGGGTAGCAAATACTACATTCATTTCAAAAATTAATAGAACATACAAAAAACTTCAAAGAGGCAAGTTTACTTCTGAATGTGTTTTAAAATTCTGAAGCACATTCTCCCTTTTAACATTATATTTTATATATTGATTTTGATTTTATTTGTTTTATGGCTAAAAATGTGCTTTGTAGCTAATCGTTTCTTAACATTACAGTCTGTTTCACAAAAAAACTATCTTGGAACATTTGCCACCACTGTCTAGTAAAATTTCAGTGCTTTCAGTTTTTAATTTATTTGTTCCTTGAATATACTATTATGTACCTAAAATTTCATAATATGCCAGGGAAATTTTCTTTTTGTTATCATGATATACATCTATTTATCTATGTTAATGACTTGATCTTAATTTTAATTTTGTCTGATATACTGATGCAATAACATTCTTCTGAATATTTATTGTTCTGTGTTTCTTTTGGCTATTTACTGAGAACATTTCAGTGTGGTTTCATTTGTGATGTATCGTTTAAGAACAGACAACAGTTAGTTATTTTTTTCTATCAACAAAGTCTTTGTCCTATAGTAGATATATATAATCCATTTATATTTACTGTGATGAGACAGCTCAATTTTTTCTTCTATTTTTTCTGCCTTTTATACTTATCACATTTTCTTTTTTTTCTTCTGCTACTATTAAAATAATATGATTTTCTACAGTATACATTTCTTACACATTTACTGGATTGGGTGTTATTAAACTCAACATACACATCATACTATATATTTAAAACATAAGTTTAATATAAATTCTTGACACATTTATTCAATAGTCTGTTGTTATTCAAAAAATTTGTTTTTTTCCCATTGTGGTAGTATACCTTGTCATTCTTCAATAACCTGTTATGACCACTATCCCAACTGACACAGTGTATTAATATTTTGGAGCTTTCATTTACTTTTTAAACACAAAAATTATCACATTAGATGCAGAAAGGATCATCTTCCAGCATTAACAAATTGATGACATGTATCAGACATTTCTTAGTGATAGTAGACAGGGGGGTTTAAGCACATCATCTCTTTAGTTAATGATGCTGCAGCTTTGAACATATTCAATACCTTGACTCTGTAGACAGCACCACTTAACAAGCATAATCATAACACAGAAGACAGTGCTTCCACTCGGCACTGGGTTTTGTACGCAATACAAAACCTTGAACTCTTAACAGCTTTAAAGAGCCTCTACAAACTCCAACTGGTCATCTCCTCTCTAATGCTACTAGATGCATATAAAGCAGTGTTGCGGGTAGGTGTGTGAATACACACATAAACCAATCTCTTCATTCCATTATATATTCATAAATTTGGTTTATACCCATTTCCATTAAATTTGTATCTTACCCTTAATTCAAATGGGATAGTTTTAAAGCAAAGCCTCCCATATAAGTTATGAATAATCCACACAAATAAATGTAATGTTTAATTAAACTGAACTGTCATCAACTGATGCTATCTTTCATCATACATCAGGAGCTTTATCTGTTTGAAATTAACTGTAAGATTGGCTTGACTTATAAAGGCAGTATGTGAGTTTCTCATTAGCCTTATTATCATTTTTGAATCATAAATATGTAAATGATGAGTTTCACACAGGAGATTTGATTCTGCACTCTTATTTCTGATTAGCTGGAAATACACTCTGGTTCTGTCAGATAATTGGTAACACTGCACACCAATAAGACATTTCCCTACGCTTCATCAGGAGCAGTTGAAATTAAAGAAGGCAGGGCTGTTACGTTCCCAACAGTTTTGTAACACCAACTTGTTAAAGTTTTAACTCAGCCATTAATATAGTCCATGAATTATTAATGCAATTTTTAAGTCAAGGTTGTTTTTAAAGTTGAGATCTAAGATTAAAGTGTTCTGGGAAAGAGAATCCATTCAATTTTTTCCCCTCTTATTTACAAAAAAAAAAATCAAACTAAATAGTAAACACCATTGTGATTGGAGTAAAAACTAAATAAATTTTTGAACGTTAATCAAAGATCCCACACTCCCTTATTCATAACAACAAAATATTTGGAAACCTTCAGATCTTTGACAAAGCAGGTGAACAATTACAATCAATGGATGATGTTTTATATTGAATATATACAACTTAGGTTCTTTGGTAATAGGAATTGCATGTGAGTTAAATTGTTGTCAAGATTCCTTACGATTTTAAAAATTGGGAGGGTTGGGGAGCTCAGTTTTATTCGACCTCAAAAAATCTGCATTGTTTTAATGTGTGAAGACTATTGCTTCATAACAAGTTGATGGTTTTATCCTCAACAAGATGACAAACTCCTATGGATAAGAAGTGAATTTCTCTATCTGTACTCTTGCTTTCATACTAGTGTATATGCATTGAAGTGTTACCTAGTAGGTATGCATTGAAAGTCTGTTTAATAAAAATAATAGCCATTTAATGAAAAATATTTTTCATTAGTGTTAGTCACAATCTCTAGTATGTTTGGTTTTGCATATTTTTATATTAATTTATAAAATATGACTTTCTTTTTATTTGAAAAGTACAGTAACTGACCATACATAAATCTACTAAACAAATTAAAAGTTCACACACCCATTTTCACATTCTTTCTACCGTCTCTCTAAGTCTAATTCATTTACAGCTGATTTCTTGGCATAAGAAAGTACTTAAAAAGAAAAGTGAGCTATTAGATGGAAAACAAGATCTAGTGTGAAATTTAATTTCAATTGTCAGTATACACAGTTGAATAGAGTACCTTGTCCTTAATCTCGCATTCATGTGCTTCTGCACATTTGTTCAATTCCACAATCAGTTATGAAATAAAACATAAGGTCAATTTAAATGTCTTATGCATAGAATATGACACACTTAGGCATCTCTCAATTTTGTAAAACTTAGCACAGTTTTTGGTAGTTTAATGAAAGTAAATCATTAGGTTGGTTATCGCTTTATTGTTCCTCTTACTAAAATTATGTTACTATTGACATATTCTTGAATGTTTGTAGCACATATAACCATGATATATTTCAAAGCAATTATATTTCTTGAAATTTTTCCTAAGGATGAACATTTTATTATTGTTTGTATAGTAATGAAAATCAAAGTGTAGGTTTATTAAAAATTTTAGTAAATAAACTAGTAAAAGCTGCCATAGGTATCATTTGTGTCACTGTGACACTGCACTGGGTTAACTTCATTCTTGCTAATTGCTTTCTTTGATTTCCACCACTGCTTGCAGAGCTGTTCATCACACAGCTTCTCTTATGAGTAAATCAAAGTCATGTATCAAGGGTCAGAGTGAGAGTATTTTAACACCTAAAATAATTATGTATTTCACGCTCTCCAGGGTGTTTTTTTTTAGTAGAACACATAATAGTTATTTTTTTAAAAGAATTGGATGATGAACATTTATAGTGTGGATAAAAGTTCACACACCCATTTTTACAGACATTCTTTCTACCCTCTCTCTAAGTCTAGTTCATTCACAGCTGATTTCTTGGCATAAGAAAGTGCTTAAAAAGAAAAGTGAGTTATTAGATGGGAAACAAGATCTAGTGTGAAATTTAATTTCAAATGTCAGTATACACAATTGAATAGAGTACCTTGTCCTTAATCTCACATTCATGTGCTTCTGCACATTTGTTCGATTCCACAATCAGTTATGAAATAAAACAAAACTACCAAAAACTGCTGAGTTTTACAAAATTGAGAAATGCCTAAGTGTGTTGAATTCTATGCATAAGACATTTAAATCGACCTTAGGAGAACTATATAGAAGACAAGACATCAAAACTGAGTGACAAAATTTCCACTGAGAGATGAGTGTGGCTGTTAGATATGAAGAAATGGTTCTATAACTATAAAGATGTGATATTAGATATTCTTGCTAATTAGAAATGAATGCTTGCTGCTGATCTGAGAACTGAGCTCAGGTGCACTTATCTTCACACATGAACCAGGCATATAACATAGAGTAAAATGAGAAATGAGCCATCAATTCCCAACTTAATTATCAGCCATCCTGAGCTGAACAGTAAAGCAGTATAATAGCATGATTAACCATATGGACTATGGATCCAAGTAGACTTAAGTTCAAATAAAGGCTTCACCATTACTTGGGTAGAATACTTTTGAGTTCTAGTTCCTCTTTAACAAAATAGAGAAATAAGATCTACCTGATATGTTGTTAATGATCTTAAATGAGATAATGTAAAACTTAGTATATAATAAGCACAATCTCTGGATATCATTAGACTTTTAAAAATTTTTTCTTAATCATCAAAGACATATTTTTAAAAGTTTCAAAACAAAGGTATGTTTCACACATATATGTGACTAACATACAGATAGCATACATATGTTTATACATATACAGTGTGTGTATGTATGCATATATATAATATTATTGAAATTAGTTTAAAATCTTACTCAAGAAAATACTGACAGCTTTATACAGAATCTTCCAGATTTATTTTTTCACACTGACTAGTATAGACAATTTATTTTTAGTATATATTTATCTGAAAACTAGAAGACTTAAGAAACTACCAGTGTTGAGGTTTAAAGAGGTTCAAAGGTAGAATTACTCTTCCCATCACAAAGACTGACTCAAATGAATGAATAAACCAAAAGAGCAAACAAAACTCAGTATCTCAGCTTTATTAGTGGTAAAGTTAGGATTGCTATCTTTGCCAGGGGCAGTCATAATTTAGGGTTGATAGATCAGTTAGTATTTATTTATTCTATTTTACATTCTCTTTTATTCTCAAAAATCCCAGTATAAGCAATAAAAATACAATCACTTTAGCTAAAGTTTGTGTTGAAGAATGTCATGTAGGTATGGTTCCACATTTGACCCCCTAAATATTCTCAGTGATAGGCAAAGTGGGTTACCACATGCCTTCTCATACAGTGGCTTTACCCTGGCAAGCTTACAGCAAAATGTTTCTTGATTTCCTCCTTCTTAAGAGAAATTAGACAGAAAATCTGTGTGATACATACTTCACACATTTCTCCATCCTAGAAGTTTGGTAGCTTACTTGACATACAGAGGAAGAAGTAAAAGGGCCGGACAAGAGCTCAATATTATTTGCCTACTGCATAACAATCAATGTACAAACAAAAGGTAAGAGGAAGGATTGTCTGTCCTCCAGTATAAAAAGTCTTCCTCTAAGGTTTTTTGGGGGTCACTCAATAAAAATCTAAAGTAGACTAAGAATTGGCTCTTATTGCATAATACAAATGGCCTTCGTTTTTATTATATTATATTAAACTAATGCAAAATAGAGAAAAATATAAATCAAACATTTGCACATGTATATTTTAAATATATCCATCTGGTCATTTTTCAATATAGACATAGTTACATTGATAAGAAAGAAAAGATAAAAAGTATGTGACCTTTCTTTTCCTCAGAATACTTGAGGAGGGCTTGCTCTTTGTTACCCTTCCTTTAATGAACATTCAGTAAACTTAGAAAGTAGAATGAGATCTCAGAAAAGTAAGAATCTCACCAAAGTACTACGTACAGTATCAAGTACCTAAAATTTACTGCATGCAATATTTATTGAGTAATGATATTTATGAGGTCTGGTTAGACTAGAAAATGAAAATCATGGATTAGTAAGTCAAATAGCTAAGTAATTATAAGGTATAAACTGGATGGCACTCCAGTTCTGTTAATATCCTTTAAGGGAAGCACAATAGTCTTTATTCAACCAGTCTTGAGTCTTGCGGCTATGTAGATATCATGTACAAACAGAATGTGACATTTAAAAATTACAGCAAGAAGTATTTGGATCTCGGCTCCACTGTGGAATTGTTTTCTACTTTGGTTGTTTATCGTTCTGTAATAAAATTTAATGATCTCAATCAGAACTATTTATTTGCTTTCTGCATGGAGTCAGAGGAAAGTTATTCTTAATTTCATGTGACTTCAGACGGAATGGCTGTGGTGAGGCTGGAGGATTGGCATTCATGTGACTGTTACTGCTGTGCCTTAGCAGTTTGGCTAGGGTTTTCACCTTGGACGTGGATTAACCATATGCACTTGTCCTGTCCCCAAGGCTTCTTACCAGTTGGGTCTTGAGAAGGAAGTGCCATGTGTTGTCAGGCCATATAATACTTAGATGCTTGGAACATCATCAATCAGTTAAAGGTGCAGCATAGATTTAAAATGAAGAAAAATAAATTTCCCCTCTTGATTGAAACTGTGGTTGAGCCTACAAGGAAGGGATGAAAATTTCCTGTTTATAAGAAAAAATCTTCGACTTGGTGATGAAGAAGTTTTATCGAACCATCTGCTTTATATCATTTATTAAAGTGTGCATTACTATTGATTACAGGTACAGTGTTGCATAGGACAAAGTGTTATCAAAATATATGAGGAGCATTTACATTAAAAATTTATTACAGTAGAAGACTCATTGTCATTCATTTCTCCTAAATAATCCCCCTCACCTCACACACCCTTTTCCTGTGTTTTTTGCCACTTTCTGAAGCAGTTCTGCCAAGTCCTCTTTTATAAGTATCTTTAGTTGCACTGTTCTGGCTGCCTCAGTGTCCTGAACTGATTCAAACGTTTACCTTTCATGATCATTCTGACACTGGGAAGAACCAGAAGGTGCAAGATCCACTGTGTAAGGTACATGAGAATATACCACAGTGTTTTTATAACCCTGCCTTTCCCTTGTATGGCTTTTGGCAGCAGTACAAACTGTTACTTTTTATCACAACTTGTGAAGACAGTCACAAAAGATTTTCAGAAATGCTTCCAAGAATGTCAAGAGTTATGGAATCAGTGTATTCAAAGCAGAAGGTGGGATTTTGTGGGATATTGAAGGCAATGTGTCTTTTACTGTAATAATTTTCAATTGAAACATTCACCATGTATTTCAATCACATCTCATTTAAGTCACATTCATTTATCCATCATCTATGAATGGGCTACTATGTGCAGTGTTACAATGAACATGGAAGAATTAACTCTTTGAGATCCCATTTTCAGTTATTTTTGATGCATATCCAGAAGTGGGATGGCCCAAACTAATGAAAAGCTCCATATTTTAGTTGATTAAAAGAACACGTATACTTTTTCAACTGTAGTTACATCACTTGGCATTCCTATCAACAGTGTACAGATATCCCAGTTTCTCCATGTCCTTGCCAACACTTATTTCTCCCCCACTGCGGGCTTTGTTTTGTTTTTATTATGATGGCTACCCTGACAGATGTGGAATGATGCCTCATTGTGATTTTGATTCAGGTATCTTTTCATATGCTTCCAAACATTTATATATATTCTCATTTCTAAACGCATTTTTAAATAAAATTATTAGCCTTATAAAAACTATTAATTTGTAGTTCCTTATATATGCTGGAAATTTAACCACTTTTAGATGGTATACATACATTCTCTATTCCATAGTAAATTATTGTTTGACCATGTTCATATTTTCCTGTCCTGCAGAAAGTTACACAATGTAAAGTAAGTGCTTGGGAAATGCATCCTTGCTTCATCTGTTTGACAGCCAATCCAAAACCAAGACCATCTTTTTTTTTTTTTTTAACTTTACTGGGGATCGAATTCATGACCTCTTGCTTGCCAGACAGGTGCTTACTCCACCAAGCCAAAGGCCCAGCCCAAGACCATCTTATTTTGACTGAATAGATGGGTGTTGTATCAGAGATGTCTGCTTTCCATACTTTGATATCATCATACTGTTGTGTAGATTTTGAATTCACTTAATGTTTTGAGCAATTTTATACATCAATATATTTTTGAAAACAACAACAGTTTAATTGTTGGGTAATTTACTTTAGAGAAAATATTATAAATTCTTGACCATTGTTACTGTTAGGTGTTTGTGTGGTTTTTAAAAGTAAGCTGTAATGATGATGTTACATCAACCTTAGTGCATACTTGGGTTATATTTCCAAATTAAATCCATAGTAGTGGAAAGTCTGGTTAAACATGTTTAAAGTCTATAAATTAGTTTAATAAAATACCTTCAAGAAAAGTTTTTTGTTTCATTATTTCTTCCAATCAATCTTAGATTTACAACTGAAGAATTTTTATTGGTACTTGCCAGATCATTTGCTTTGGTTTGCACTTTTCCTGGTACTTTGAATATTATATTTCTTGTTAAGCACATTCATTCTTTTAAAACATCTTTTACCTTTCATCAATATGGTAATGCTTTAACTTTATTTCATTTTACTCTAGAAGATAGCCACTAACTTTTCAAAATAGGTCATGCATGGAATGCAAAATGGGCTTTTAGTACAAATGACTTCCATATGAGGGCCACTGGAAGGCTATCCCCCCTTTCTTCACCTCATAAATAAATACTTCCTCCTGTAAGACTCATCAACTGTCATCTCAAGCAAGCTGTCCTCCTTGGTGCCTCTAGGTAAGAAAAAACTTTCCCCGAGTTCCCATCATATTTCATGTATCTTACTGTATGTTTTTCTCAATATGTAAGCAATTCTCACCCCTTAACAGACTAAGTTTTTTTATTAAATTCAACAAAATTTGTGTACATACTCTATGGCAAGCCATATGGTAAGTACTTAGAATGCAAAAGTATGAATATATTGTCTTTTATTTATGGACAAAATAGACAACACATCTTCCAGAGTATACATGGTTCTTGACTTATGATGATTTGACTTACAATTTATCAACTTTATATTGGTGTTAAAGCCAATGTGTATTCAGTAGAAACTCTGCTTCAAATTTTGAATTTTGATGTTTTCTTAGTCTAAAAACCATATTGTACTCTCACAATGCTGGGCGGCAGAAGTCAGTCACAGCTCCCAGACAGCCTCATGATCACAAAGATTAAACAGCCAAAGTTTGAAATTCTTGGTTGCTGGACTGGCATGTTCAGTAGGTTAGCTGCAATAAATTCATTTTCAACTTATAACACTATAAGTTGTGATGAATTAACCCTATTATAAGGAACATCTGTACCTGCCTTTAGTAAAATAATGCAATTTCAAAAACTTGTACAAATGAATTAATGAATTGCTAGCAAAAAAACAGTCTCAAATCATTTTTTAGAAGATGGCTGAAAGATTTTTTTTCTAAACCATTAGTAAATCTAGTCGAGCCTGCATCAGCATAGAATTTTTAAATGTTTTCTTCAATGACATTTTGTCTTCACAAGCATAAGTATTAGGCATCACAAACAAGACTAAGTTAAGATTTGCTTTCATCTTCCATTATTTTCATTTAAAAATCACAAAGCATCAGGAGATCTTTCTTTCTGTTTTACTAGTTGGATGCTTCTATTCCCTGCTGCTATTAGTCCCAAGGATAAAAATGTGAAGTTTCCATAAATGACTTTGTCAATTTTGTTTAGAAATCTAAACTTTCAAGCTGACACCAAGTCAGGCAACTCTAAATATTATTGAACTTCACCCTCATATGTGTACCTTCAGGGGAATTTTTCTTGCACAAAGAAGAGTAACATAGAATTATTTTCTAAAGTACAAAATGATTTCCCTTGCTACTGGTCTCACCTACATAATGACAACAATTTCAAAATAGATATTTGAGCCTATCCATTTTGTTTTTGTTAAGTCAGCCCCCAGAAGAGATAAATGGTTTTTCAATTTGTTAGATTATTTTATTGTCTTACCTATTGGGCTATGTTACTTAATATCTGCACAATCTTTCAAGCTACACTGAAGCATCTGCATAATCAAAATATTAAAGTGAATATATGGAAGCAATAGGGCAAAAGAAAGTTTTAACTGGCTTAACTAAATTTTATTGTTCAATATTGTTAGCAAGAATATGGTCAAAGTATTAAAAAGTAGTAATTTATAGATGGGTAGTAGGAAAATGAAGCAATGAGGTTGGAAAAAAGAAAGCAAAAGACAAAGAGGTTTTATATATAGGTGAACTTGAAATCATAGTCAAAATAAAAATATGAGGAAGTTACAGAGTTTCTGAAATACTGTTACCTCTTGAAGTTATATCAAAGTTAATGGAAATTCAAAACAAGTAGTCAAAACAAGTTAATGTCAGAGGAGAAACTTCAAATTGCCATTTGAAACATTTTAATGTGTTCATGTCCATTTACAATATTCACCGTATGAGTCTGCTGAGATTTTAGATTTGTTTTGCGAGAAAAGCAGAACAAGTAATCTCATAATATCTTACAGTAATATGCCATTACCTCTTCCAGCTAGCACCACTCAACCTGTATATTTATTCCAGCGTTACCCTCACTTAAACCAGAATGAATTTAACACCAGTAGATCCTTCCTTGCAATTTAATCTACACATCCACATCATCTTGCTTCTGACCTTTTCCCCTCTGGTGTATGACTGCCCTTAAACTATGTGCCTGAGGCACCAACTTCATTTTGTCCTCAAGTTAAGATAACTAGATCTTTCTCTTATATTTATCTTCTTCAGTCACCTTTTTTTAAAATCATCCAACTAATTCCTTAATACTGTTAGGCCATACCTCTGCCTTGTTTATGATAGTCTTCCAACAAGGAAAGCTAATGTGGCCTCTCATTCATAGCCAAATATAAGCACTAGCAGTTGCTGACAGCTCAAACTTTGCTTATGTTTATATTATTTTTCTACATGACACTGGTTTGTTTTATCCACTACTGAATTATTATTTTCTGGAAGGAATATTTGATTATTTTACTATTAGCCTATGTAGGCGGCCACTGTAAGCAAGAGTCAGCTCTGTAAAATCCATTTCTATACACCCTGGAAGGCTGCTGTCAGGGCGATTTATCTTCACCTCTCACAGTGAACGCCTTATGCAGATCCATAGGGAGATATTTTCTTTGAGCCTAGAAGAGAGATCATTATATTTTATCTGAAATTCATTATCTTTTATTTAATGGCCTGTTTATTTTTGTTTTTCGTAAACTCACTATTATGTAATTATTGGCCATCTTTTGATAACTGTTAGAAAAATTCAGCCTTCACCTCTATCAATTATGCAGGACCTTACAATCAATATTTGTTTGCAGTAATTGCATCCCTGATTCTCCCTACCAAGTTTCTTTCCAAAGTCTAGAAAGACTCACTTATTTTTGCTTTCATTTTACTGAATTAAGTATATTTTATAAGCTGTTTATAGTTTTAGAGTGATAAAGATTGAAAAAATAAAGAAGTACTACAGAAGCACTGCTCCTTTTCCAGGTTTAATCATACCACCAGTTATGTCAAAGTTCCTCACTCCTGGTTCTAACCTGTCCATACTATCTTGATACTCTATTTTCACTTCTAGTTTTCAGACACTGCACAAAGATCTATATCCCAAATGTCTGCCCTTGAATTTAGAGGACAGTAGTTTGAGGGTCAAAGTCTTTTTAGTCTGTTCTGTATTCCTGAGATGATTTATGCAAAGCAAGTTAGGACAGGATAGCCCTCCTGATCCTTCATACATAATCAACTTTAAAGGCATCCTCCTTTCATTTAAAAACTCTCATTTTTAAGGTTCTTCAGAGATGGAAATTCTACTATCTTCTTCAACAGTCCATTTCAGTATACCAAGTATTTCCAGTTTAGGAAATCTTATTTGTTTCTGACTGTATCTTTATTGCTTCACTCAAAAGCTATTATAAAATCTCAAAGGTAATAGAGAAAAATCGATTAATTCTCCCTCCATTATCCTGAAGATGACTTTATAAGGAACTTCAGAATTAAACATCTTAAGAATACTCAACTATTTAAATTTTAAATATTTCACCAAATATCTACCATGAAAGGCATGCAAGGGATATGAAGGAACTATGTAAAGAGTTACCTATCATTATTATACTTGTTGTTGCCTGTCAGTTATCTCACATAAAATTATACATTCAAGTTCATGTTATCCTCAAAAAAATATGAGATGAGAGCCATTTCTATTTATATGGTGCACATGTAGAAACTGATCTAAAGAGAGATTTAAGAAGTCTATGGCAAAACACTTTCAAGTCATGGAGCCAGAATTTAGAGTTGTGTCATCAGATAAGAGTCATACGTGTTCTGCAGCCTCTAAATTCTGCCAAAGTCTCTTTGGCTCTGTTTGTCACCTTCTAGGTAATAAAATTTTATTCAGACAATAACGTCAAATACAACACTAGCTATTTCATATGAAATTTGCATATTTAGGTTTTATAGTTGCTATTAAAACTGCACAATTTTCTGTAGTTTTCAGTGCAAAGGGGCAAGATATTAACTTCAGACATATGTGAACTTACATAAATTTGGCTCCCCATAATTGTACTTTTGTTTCAGTGGACAAAGTAAACATAAAAAGTATTTCTACTTTCTATATATCTTAATTTGAAGACTACCTACAAACATTCAAAAATCATCAAGTAAAAGTCTATCTGCATTCTACACGAGTTCACAGCTATCACTTATAGAAATCAGCTATTATTATATCATTTATGCTGATACAGTAAATATCATCATATTATCTATCATATTACAACCCTCATTTTTAACAATCACTTTTTCCAGAACTTCAAAATCATATGACTAAGCCATCATTGTTGCCAAGAACTCTATGACCTAGATATAATTATAAGTTCTATTTTACAGGTGAGAAAATTAAGGCCCAAAAAAAGTAAATAACTTGCCTAAGTTTATTTATGCTGAGACAGGATTAGAATATCTTTCTGTCTAGTATGTCTAACCGAGAAAGCATGGTTTTATTTCAGCAACATCAGACTTACATGTTGTAAACACCGTATTGTCTCGCTAGTGTAAAGTCCAAGTGTAATTACCCCCAAATGGGCAATATTTGTCTGAATTTAACTGCATGGTTGCCACTTTATATGAAAGTGTACTGAAATACTTTTTAATCTAAACCAATTTAGTGTAAGGATAATTAATTATGACCTCTTGCCCATCAGAGGGTGCCAGGGCCAGCATTGTCTTAAATCAGGTACTGGACACTGCCAATCTTGTTTGTAGTGCTCTTGTGATACATGAGAAGGAGGAATCTCTCTGGAAAAGCATAAAGTAAATCTAAAGGGTTTTGTAAATCAAAGGTCAACATCCCTTTGAACTACACCTGGTGGTAAATGTATGTCTTTGAGTTATGAAGCTTGATCGAGGACTGACAGAATGTGATAAAAAGAAATCAAAGAAAAGGAACCTCTACTTTCTCTACACTATTTTCAGCATTATAAAAATTTGAAAGAGCCTGGCAGAACAGTTAGTCACAAGGGATTTTAAGGTATTGATTTCTGAGAGACAATTTCTCTTGATAGACCATGTGCATTTTAATTATGACCACTTCCAAAGGTGATCTCGCCAGCCTTCATGTCAAGACATGCAAATTGCACAGAGTAGGGGAGACATGCACAACAAGGCAAACTGTGGATTCAGGTGCACATCTTTGCTCTTGAAAGCACTGTTTGTATATCTAAGATTTATTTGAAAGCCTCTTTCTTTGGAGGAATAATGCAGGTATTGTCCTATACCTGGGTCAGTTTTGTTTGAATCTTTCTGTCATGCAGATTGTCAGCATGGTCCACAACTATGAAGAGTCTCTGATTGTAAAATAAAATAATAAAAAGAAAAATCAGTAGGAGAGTGCCTGGGGTGAATTTATAATGCATTTAAAGTGTGAAGCTGTCCATTTAACCCTTAACAATATTCATTTTCTTCACAGTGTGCAAACCTTGTCAGTAGTTTGAAAAGCTATGAATTTAAATAACCTTAAGCAGCCTGAGAAATGAATAATTTGATAGGTATATCTGGCAGATGGTTGAAATGTCTGTTTTTTTCCTTTTTCCTGAGAGTATACTGCAGGGTTTCTGACAAACTTAGATTGTAATAGAGGCAAAAATCAAACAATAAATGCTCCATATTTGCAAAATACCAACACTAAGGTAGCAGTTAAGTTTGCCAGTCCTTCCTTCCTTGATCTTTTACTGGAATGACCTGGAAAGTAACAGTTTTGCTCTTTGTTCTTAAGATTTTGTTTTGTTTTGTTTTGTCTTTTTCATTTTGTTTGGTTTTGTTTAATCAAAGTGAGTATAATCTAAGATTAAAATTAGTGACTTGCCGATGCCTCTCCAGCTTGGCTTTATTACTATGCACAGCTTAATACTTATTTCAGTATTAATGTGGGTACTGACAACTGGACTAATGCACATTGATTAACACCTCATTGAAAGAATTCTAGTGAGAAGCAAAACACATCTTTTTCCCTCTGGCCATAGTTGATGTGTGCAAACAGCTTATCTTGGCAAATAACTAGAAAAAAAGAGCTGAAAATAATATTGAAAATAATATTGTAGCTGAAAATAATATTGTAGGTCAACACACACCTTTAACAGGATCTGTTTGTTCAAACCAGTGTCTGTTCCAGAAGTATGGTCTGGGTGCATCATAGATACCCAAATAGCACCTGCCTCTGTAAAAGAGCAGCCAGGTATAAAGAAGCCTAGGAATGATCTGATTTGCATTCAAAGGAAGGGAAAATATGCCCAAGGCTTTGAAAACAACCAACTAAACAAAAATAGCAACGTAGTAGCACTGTTTTTTGGAAAGTGTAAAGGTGGAAGAAGACATTTTTAAGTGACAATTAAGAATATACTAAATATAATAATATAAAGGACAAATAACTATTAACCTAAAGTTCTATTGTATTTCAGGGGGAGCGATCAAGTCAGAAATGCTTTTGGAAATTTCAGATAAGAACGTTCCAACTAATTATTAACATAACGTTTACCTGGAAAGATGAGAAAATAGCAATTAATTAAATATATATGCATATAATTTTCAAAAGTCAAAACTATTTATATGCATGATTCTAATCAAACCTTACATCCTAGAAATGACACAAGTGCATAGAAAAGGCAAGTTACCAGGCATGGTAGCCCACACCTATAATCCCAGCACTCAGGAGACTGAAGCAGGAGGATCACTGCAAGTTTGAGGCCGGCCTGGGCTCTGTAGTGGGTTCAAGGCCAGCCTGAACTGCATAGAGAGATCCTATCTCAAGCAAGCAAGAAGGCAAGCAAACAAACAAACAAACAGATTAGTCATCCAACTAATAAGAATTAGAACACGTACACACACAGAAAAGGAATTAGAACACAGATTTTCTAAATCTTACTAGGTGTCTACTATATGTTTGTAAAATTCATTGTAAAAGCCTTTCAGATTTAAAACTAAAAATTACTATAAATATTGTCTATTAATTGCCTTAAAATTTAATATAGGATAAATAAATAGGATGATTGACAAGGTTTTTTATAATCTTCATTGCCTTAGTTTTCAATATATAGTTGGTTTAGTTTGACTTTTCAAAAAAGGTCCTCAAACATAAAATTCCAATTTCTTCATAATCTGTATTCACTAACAGTCTCACTTCCTGTCCTGGTGAAATTTCCATTTTTCTGTCAGGGGAGAGACACTAAGGAACAAATATAGAATCAATTGTTTTGCAAAAATCAAGCTGCATGGGAAATACTTCCCAGAATCAAAAACTGGGTTCTCATCCTATTAAAAAGTTTTTGCACATCAAAGGAAATCTCCAACAGAGTGAAAAGAAAACCCACGAATTGGGAAAATATCTTAGCCAACTGTCCCTCAGATAAAGGACTTCTATCTAAAACATATAAAGAATTAAAAGCAATCAGGCCCCTAAAATTCAAGGATCCAATCCAAAAATGGCCATCTGAGATGAATACACACTTCTCAGAGCAAAAAATGCAAATGGCAAATAAATATATGAAAAAATGTTCAATATCAATGGTCATTCAGGAAATGCAAATTAAAACAACACTGAGATTCCATCTCACTCCAGAAAGAAAGGCTAAGATCAAGAAATCAAACAATAACAAATGCTAGAGGAGTTGTGGAAAAAAAGGAACTCTTCTCCACTGTTGGTGGGAGTGTAGACTGGTGCAACCACTGTGGAAATCAGTGTGGAGATTTCTCTATAAGCTAGGATTAGAGATCCTATTTGACCCAGTTATCCCACTTTGGGGCATTTCCCCAGAAGAACTGAAAACATCATACCACAGTGATATCTGTGCACCCATGTTTATAGCAACCCAATTTGTAATAGCCAAATCTTGGAAACAACCCAAATGCCCATCAATCAAAGAATGGATAAAAAAGATGTGGTATTTTTATACAATGGAGTACTACTCAGCTATCAAGAAAGGCAGCATAGAGACTTTTGTAAGTAAATGGACATGACTTGAGATCATACTCATAAGTGAGATAAATCAAACTCACATGTGTAAATACCCTATTGTCTCCCTAGTGTAAGAAACTGAAACATTATATATGAACCAAGATCTACAATAAATAATGTGTAAGGAGAAGAAACTGCTCAAAGAGGAAAAGTAATTGGGATAGGGGAAAGGAGGAAAGAAGGAAGGGAAAAGGAAAAAGACATAAATTTGTATATATGTATAGATAAGATAACTAAAATGACTATACCACTAAATGCATTAGTTATTGAAAAAGAAAGAACAGTTAATACTCATATGATTAGATCAATTTTATATGTCTATATCTGTTAATCTGAACAACCCTTTTGAAGGTAATGATATGCAATATTGCAACCATTGTCAAATTCCTACCATCTTGTTTTATAAACCTATAATGTTACTGTTTTGGATTTGTTGCTGTCATTTGTTTGTCTCTTTTGCTTTTTGTCTTTCTTTTCTGTGTCTTTTTTCTCTTAAATAAAAAGAAATTTAAAAATTTTTAAAAAGAAATAATTGTTCTGTTATTGTTCTTGTAAGTACAATGATGCTAGAGGACATAGTAGTGTTTTCTGAGGTTACTAAAGAAAAAGATTAAAATTTTTTTCTAAGAAGGTAAGAATTTAGCTGAGATTTGAAGAACCAATTCATTGTATTTTTAAAAATTGTGACAGTATGGTTTGGCAAAAGAAATACCATATGTAAAGTCACGAAGATACTTTGAATGGGCAGGCCATTTAGAGAAATTAAAATAAGGGCAGAGAACTGGAGTCCATGTAATAAATGAAGCCTAATTCGACAATTCAGCTTTGTACCATAGGTAGACAACAGATTGTGCAAACTTTGTTAGGTTAGGTAATGGATTTTATTGCTTATACTAGAAAAGTATACAGTGTAGGGTTTGGCATGGTTCAGATTGCATAGTCTGACCTCAATTTACTGGCTTAATTTTTTATTCCTTTGATTCTTGAACCATTTTTCTAGCCAAATACATCTACATATTGATGTCTAAGTGTACAATTAATTTCCCATAGATTTTCACTACTTATCTCATTTCCCTTACCTAGACTTATCCACAGTTCTTGCCCAAGAGTCTTCATTTGGAAATAAACTTATGTCAAATATCCTGTATATGTGTAAGTACTTGGCCCATCTACATTTTAACATACTATGGATACACTACTTTGAGTAACTATGATAGCACATGTGTCTTTTTACTCTGTAGAATGAGTCATTGTAAACAGGAGACATTCTCTAGCTCTTAGCTAAAGAGGCACTGAAAAAAGAGAAAGACCAAGGAATGAATTGATATGAATGCATGGATCTATACTTACATTTGAAAATCTCAACATCACAAACAGAAACACTCATACACCACATAATATTTTAATCAATGACAGGTTGCATATATTACAATGGTTCCAGAAGATTATGATAGAACTGAAAAAGTCAGTCACCTAATGAATGTATATCTGAAGACAAAGAAAAAAATCTAAAGAAAATTCATAGTGAAAATTTTAGCAGAAGATTTTGGAGATTCCACCAAACTACTTGAATGTGTTGGGAAACTTAGACCAGGAACAGAGAGAGAGAGAGACCGAGAAATCACCAAGTGAAGTTGTCACATGCAGTTCTGCATGGAAGGATTCATAAGAAGATATAATTATCAGGAAATAGTGACAAAATTTCTTCCATCATGCTTTTGTCCCTAAAAACCTTTCTCAAGGACCAGAGGTAGGGGTGGAATGTGATAAAGTTCAGGATCCTGACCTTGTGTAGGCCTAGGTTAAGGTGGTTGTTTGCATATTAACTTTAATTAAAAAGTTTTGAAAGTAAAAAATTAGAAATTTTAAAAATAAAAGCTTATGAAAACATATAAAGAGTTTTCAATTAAAAATTCTATAGGTAGATAAAATTTATAGACTAAATATACAAAGAAAGTATCTTTTACAAAGCTGAATGTGTTTGTGCTACAAAGTCCACATCTACCCACCCACATTCATTCACAACTTAACCATTGACCCTTCCAGAGCAAATTCCTGTCCTACAAGACCTATTTATATTAAATGCCTTATAAAGTGATACCATATTTTCTCTTTTGCATTATATCTTTAATGTGTCATTTATATACTTAGATGTATTAGTCAGCTTTCCTGGCACCGAGACAGAATACCTAAAACCTGTACCATAAGAGAGGAAAATTTTATTTGATTCATCATTTCAGAGGGTTCAGTGCATACTAAGCTGGCTACAAGGAATAAAGAGCATGGTGGAAGGACATAGTGGAGAAAGCAGGTAGACCCAGGGAGAAATATCCTTCAAAGCCACACCCCAGTGACCTATCTCTTCCAGCATTTGGCTATAAACTCATCAATAGATTAATCTGTTGATGAATATATTGCCCCCAAAATTCAATAATTCACCACATGGGGTCTCATGGGAACATTATAAATCTAAATTGTAGCAGATAGGTTTAGAAACACATGGACATTTTTCTATTACTTACCTTTTTGTCACTGTGACACAATACTGAACATCTACAATTTAAAGGAGGAGCAATTCAATTTGTCTCATGGTTTTGGAGGGGTTAGTCCACAGTCGGCTAGCTCCAAGACAGCAACATTAGGGCAAAAGTGTGTAATGAAATAAAGCTGCTCACTTCATGGAAGTTGGGAATCACATCAGGGTAACTATGCCAGCAAGAAAGGGATGAAGTACCAGATACAGAGTCCCATGATATAGACACACATTCTCCTCAACTGATTCCCTTAAGGGAGCACCTAAGTCTTAGTTACATGTATTTATATATGATCATTAGTCATTTACAGATGAAAACTATTAAGGTACAAAATCATGAAGCCGCAGAACTTCATGTTGCCAGTTTCTTACAAAACTAATTCTAAATACAATACCGGCTGTTTTGCTGGTCCCCTTCAGTGGCTCCCAAGTCAATTAAGTTGGAAATTATGCTTAAGCATGGTATTCTTCTTTTGTCAATTTGACATCCAAACATGTATCATTAAACCACATTTTATCTCCAATCTAAGAAAATAAAAAGTTCATAATTTCACCTGACAAGATATAATTATCTGCATACACTCAAAACTGTAATACCCCTTCCCTAGAGTATCAACAGTTCCAACATTGCACAAAAGTTCAAGTCAAAATTCTGTGAGATTCAAAGCAAACTCTGAGCTGTGAAACCCTGTAAAACTAAAAATCAAGTTACATAGTCCCAAGGCATAATAGTAAAAGTTAAACATTCCTATTCCAAAAAGAAGGAATAAGTAAATAGAAAAGAGTAGGACTAAAGCAAGATCAACAAGAAAAGGTTAGGTCCTGCCGCTCTATGTCCAGGTTCTGGGGCACATGATCATGAGATGTGAGTTTCACATGGTTTAGGTCATACTATTTCTGTGACTTTGCTCATTGTAGTCAGCATAGGCTAGATCTGTCCTCAACCAGTATTTCGCTCAGCATTACAGGTATATCCAAATTTCTGGAGTTTGTACTGGACCTTTGCCTTCAGATAGATTCATGTACTCCTCTCTGAGAGCCACTTGTCTCGTATCTCAGGTAAGCCTTTGAAATCTGGGTGGAAGCCTCCCTGACTCCACAATTCTTGTACTCTGCATGCCCCTAAAGCTTTCATGATATGGGTGTTATCAAAAGTTCTGCCAGCTCAAGCAGTAGATAATCTCCCTTAGACCATGGCTACAGTGGCCTCTGCATTCTTTGATGGCTAATCATGGTGAATGAAACCTGAGGAACTAATTATTTAGATGACTTTTTGATCAGGGCCACACAGGGGTTTTCTTCTCAAATGAAAATTTTATGCATTTGCACCTATCAGTCTATGATAGGTGGGATCTTGCCATTTCCTGAAATACACTAAATACATTTTTCTTCTTGTCCCTCCACAAAGTATTTTGTTTCATTTTAATGGTACAAGTTTTCAGCAGCCACATTTCCTATAATGCCAGATTTACATGAGATCCTTTCATGCCAAAATTAAGTTTTTGAAACATTTCCCCTCTAACTTTTTATCCTAATTCTCTCCACATACCTTGCTAAAAGCAGTAGGAAGAATTTAAAAACTGGACAACCTCTCCAAGGTCATGCCTGTGGGTCTATAACCCACACAGACATACACAGAAGTATGCTTTACTAATGCCCTCTGAGGCTTTCAAGCCAGTCAAGTTAGCAATGAAGTTTAACCCACATAATCGTATTTCAGTTACTATAGTACTCAGTATACTAAGATGCTATGAAAGTTTGTAACATAGGATTGACAGTTTTATCATACAGTCTAGGTATGTGGTAGGCTACATTGTCCACGTTGTTTAAGCACTGAAATTGTCTATTGATGTATTTATCAGTAAATGTCCCCACAATTAACCAATGCAAGACTGTGCTATAAAAATCTACCAGAAATCTATAACATATATGTTATGTCTATCTGGAAAACATGGCATGCTTTCTCTTTGAAAAAAGGAACAGGAGCTGGATACAGTGGCACACGCCTTTAATCCCAGGACTCAGGAGGCTGAGGTAGGAGGAGCTCTGTGAGTTTGAGGCTGGCTTGGGCTACAACGTGAGTGCAAGCCCAGCCTAAACTACATAGTGTGACCCTTGCCTCAAAAACTAAGGCTGGGAGTTTGGCTCAGTGGCTTGAACGCCTGCCTGCAAGTGTGAGGTTGTGAGTTCGATGCCCAATGCCACACATAAATAAATAAATCCAAAAGGAACAGTTTGGACAAGGTATTGATATCATGTCTGTATCTTGTACTCTCAATAGCTACCATGAAGAAAACAATACATTATGTATTAATTATTGTAACTCTCCTACTAACCTGTTTTGAAACTCTATTTTATTGTTATTTTTATTTTTCTCTTCAAAATAAAAATAGATAAATAAATAATTAATAATAGACTAAAAAAATTTAAAAAAGAAATAGGTAACAAAACATGGTGCTCAGGACTACCATTTCTTTCAATACAGAATCCGAGGTCTCCATACTGCAGTATGGCAGGAAACAAACAAGTAAGCAAACTAGTGTATAATGATTAGAAAAAGGAAAATGAAAACTCTCATTTGCAGATTATATATATACACACACACACACACACACACACACACACACACACACATATATATATATATATATATATATATATATGTTTAGAAAATCCAAAAAAATTCACAAGCACATTTTAAAATGAATTAGAAAACTTAATAACTTTGTTCAACACAATTCATTTTTTTCTTGTGTGTGTGTGTGTGTGTGTGTCTTTTTGAGACAGGGTTTCACTGTGCAGTTCTTGAACTCACTTTGTAGTCCAGGCTGACCTTGAACTCGTAGCGATCCTCCTGCTTCAGCCTCCAAAGTGCTGGGATTATAGACTTGTGCAACCATGCCCAGTAACACAATTCATTTTTATACAAAAAGTTAGAATGTAAATTTTTATGACACACTTTACTATATAATAATGAATTATCAAATACCAAAAAACAAATCTAACAGAATGAAAGCTATGTATACAGAAAACTATAAAGCATTTGATGATTATAATAATAAAGAAATAATAAATAACATCACATTCATGGATTAAATTCCTAATATTCTAAGGATAGCACTTCTTCTCAAATTAACCTATGGACTCTAAATCTTACATGTTTGTGGAAACTTTATGATAAACTTCCAAATCTTAATTCTAATTAAAGGAATTTTGATTGTGGAAGATTTTACTTGGAATAACTGATATTTATTTTCTTCTCTGAGGTCTTTGACTGATTTCAGTTACAAGTTTTTCTAATTCTGTGAGAAATTTCTCTAAATTTCAAACCATTTAAATCCTCCATGCTAGACTAAATGTTTCGAATGTGCGAGGTTGTGAGTTCAGTACATGGTACCAAAAAAAAAAAACAAAAGTTCTACTCTGGGTGTTTTTTTTTTTTAATTACCTATCATGTACTGATTTCCAAACTACTTCTAATGAGGTAAAAGTAATTCATTCTCTATATAAGTGTAAGTTGAGAAAGATTCTCTAAATTTTCCTAAATTTAAAGGACCCAGCTTTCACCATTTAACCGTGTCCTTGAAGCCTAGAAAAGATCCTCACCAAACTATACAAAAATTTCTGGGGATACTACTTTCTCTGTTTCTCAAGAAAAACTTCTCAAAAGATTTTTGGATAAAGATATGACTTACCTTGTGTTTGATAACTTGATGTTTTGCTAATTCTAATTGACTTTAGTTTAGACCACTGAGTTGGAAGGGTAAACTTTCCAATGTGCTGTCTTGGTTTGGTTTATACTCCAAAATGTAGGCTCTAAAACCATAACTTTGTTTGCTAGTTGATCTATTGTGATACTCTTTCAACCACAGAACTACTAAATAACAGTTGCATATCCAGGTCACATTAAAAACTGTAGAAGATTCAAAATGAATTAGAAAAGCATGCTGGTCACTTTTAATATCATTATTGTAGCTAATTAAATCTATTTTTCTCCAATGGTTTACATCACAACAGAAGGAGGAGATATAGAAGGGAAAAGGAATAAGAAAGAAATGATATAGATCAGGACATAGGAGACTGGCATGGGAGAGAATGGAACAAGTGGGGAAAAGAAAAGGAGAGAAATAAAAAAGTACAGCACACAGATGCACGATTTATACTAGAAAGAAGTCATTTTGTATGTAATTTTGTTTCATCAGTCAGCATTCAAATGCTCATAGATAAAAAGCGCTCCCTTTTTCACTGAGAACCGAAGAATTAAAATTCTTCTGTGATAAACATGCTCTTAAAAAGTCATTCTGCTGACTGTAAATGAGGTTGGAAGTGAGAGTATGTTTATAGTTCTTGCTTCGAAGCCTTACACATGAATTGAACCTATGTTAAAAAGACAATAATAAATATATTCTGCATCATTTAGCAATAAACATTACAAAGTACAACAGACACATAAGCTTAAGCATCACATGGTTTCTCTTATATAAGAAACCCAGAATAAAAATAAAGAGCAAAATAAAAGATGGATAACAGGAACTGGGGAGCTACACGGTTCAAAAGGGAGAAAGGCATCAATAGACGGATGAAGGGATGGAGCGGGAGGGAGGAAATGGATAAGGGATGAAAAAAGAGAACTGGGATGTATTGTGTACATGCACCAACTCCTCACAGGAATTTTTACTTTATCTACTGCACACATATTCACACACACGCACACAAAACAAGCAAATTTGTCTATTAAAGTTTAGGAGCAAACAACTAAAAATCAAAGGAAAGAATAG
>RJWM01013181.1:35644-54325 GCA_004363535.1 Dasyprocta punctata | reverse complement strand
GCGATGGATGTGAGATGAATCACAGGTAGGGACCTTGTGGCCGGAAACATTTTAAAGGCCTTGCGTTTCTCAGCTTTATCCACCTGTTCTCCCCGTCGTTCAGACGTCCGTCAGCCTAACTGGTGAGAAACTCAGCCTGCAGCAATCAGCAGAGGGTGATGCTGAGTCAGAGCTCCCAGCGCCCCGCGCAGCACATTATATACAGGGCGGGTGCAAATTCATGTTTAAAGCCTTGACACCAATGCGTCAGTGCCTGCAGATCCAGCGTTGGGGAGCAGCTTTGTTGGAGGATGGGGATCCCGCAGTTGGTTCGGAGCCCCGCTAGGCAGGGACGCCGGGAAGCTGCCCACGCACCCCCTTCTCCCCCAGCGGAGGCCGCTCGGAAGAGGGCCCTGCTGCGGCTTACCCATGCTGGCGCCATCGTCTGAGACGCCAGCCCCCAAACCTTGAAAACCTGTATTTCTCCTGCTGAGGCCAGTTTAAGCGCCGTGTTATGGCCGCCAGAGATGGCTGGGATGGGCTGACGGCCTTTGCTCTCCAAGTCAGCGTGCTCCAGTCAAGAATGCTGCGTCACCTTTGCTGCGAAATGGGTACAACCGATGCCACCCTGGGCGGTGCGCTGTGTGCTTGACATGGGTCATGTGTGTGTATTTTAGCTGTTTGACTAATTAATTAAGACTAAGTAATTGATACAGATAAACCAGACAGGCTGCTTTCTAGGAGCCATGCCTTGGATACTTGTCTGTGTGTCACTGAATGAAACACAACCTTCTTCTCCCTGTTATACGCATCTCCTCATCTCCAAGTGAAGTTAAATAAATCTAACCCCATTCTACAGATACAAAGATTCAAACGACACAGGCAGGTGTAATCTCACATAGCATTTCCAACCATGGGCATTTCCTCGCATGGGGTCTAGGAGTACATGCTTACGAATGCATAACTGCTTAAAATCAGAAAGAAAAGGAAAATTGTGGGAAAATGCCAGGTAAAGAAAAAGCATGCTGCACAAATAGACTGACATTTAGGTGAAACACTTGACTGTGTAAAAATGCTTTGAAAATACAAAGGACGGTTTAAGGAGTAGGAGAAAGACAGTGAGAGCAACAGAAAAGGGACTGAGGGCGGGAGCGACGCGGGGCTGAGCAGCTCAGTGTGACACGATGAGCAACAAATCACAGCACGGCCATCCGCTGGCCGTCGGAAACGGCACAGAGCTCGATGAGGTCAGAATTTGCAGTGTGATTAGATGAAACTGTGGTGTCAAAATCATTCGTGTCAACCAGCTGGAGCAAAAGACCAGTTTTGCTTTCATTTGTAATCCTGGATACCGTTTTTGCAGCATCCTGTCTGTAGAAACAGCACTAAAACATGACCTTTCATTGAGCGACTTCCTTCTAAAGGGTATCTTTTAAAATTCTTTCTTTCAAATTATTTCTGGCCAGGCTCACTGTAATATCAAATCTAAAAACAAAACAAAGACACAGAAACACAAACTCATTACCCCTCTCACATTCTGGAAACCACCGGCCTGGTGAGGCGGTAACAGGGGGGCCTGCCTCCGCCTGTCCGGCTGTGAGACCTCGCGCTGTGCTGCGGGGCCGCGTCTCGGGACGGGGACGCTTCTGCTGACTGGAGGGTGAGCCGCCCCTGCGACGCTCTTCCCTCCTCTTTCTATTTCTATGAGTGGCGTGAGAAAAATCCATATTTATGTATTTTGAGTTGTACCAAAAATCAATTTCTACTTAAAAAGTATGATACGTAACCCCAGGATCTTAAAGTAGATAAAATTATAAATACTATGACACAATAGAATATTTAAGTTAATTTTAAGGTAAAGAAATTTAAGTCTCATGACAGTTTCCATGAGTAAAATTTTAAAATTATGACCTAAAATGATCCACCTTGGGTTCTGTCGGGGCAGGGGCATGTCAGAGGTATGAATATGATTGTCTGCTCCACCTGCTGGGGTCACGGGCACTGACACTCGTCTGCACGGCTGAGTGTAAAATGCTAAGTCTTCCAAGGCCTCAACATCTGTGTCTACCAAGTGAAATTAATAACAGCAACAAACAAAATCACATGAATGTAGGAAGAAATAAGTGAGTAAACACCTGTAAATTGCTTCAGCGGTGTCTATCACACACTGAGCCCCATACACAGTAGCTGTTACGTTCCCATGGAGATTTAGAATACCCCAAGCTGACACACCACCTGTGTGAAGTGATAGACCGGGTCAACTGCAGACACTGTAGTTTATGGCTTTGGAGACTTTAGCCCGAAGTTCAGTCTTAAGTATTATATTTGAAAACATTTTAATCGGTATTTTTCTTTGCATTACAATACACTATGAGATATGAAAAATTTATGTTAGAGAGTTAAAGGCGAAGAATGAGAACATTTTAACATAAACTCTGCTTTGCTAAATTCAGGGAGATGCACGGCCATGAGTCACTTCGTCATTTTTCCTTCTGGATGGCATTCAAACAACAATCAAGTAGGAAGCTGTCCTGGGCTGCATAGCTGGAAGGAATCCAATCGCAAAACATGCAGTCAGAGCATATTTAGACCTAGTGATCATAGTATCATCCCTATGAAATAAATGTCCAAGGAAGAATGAGGAAACAAAAAGTCTGACTTAAAAGCTTTTACAGAAAAACAACTCAGGAAAAAAAGTAAATATTTATGGTAAAATAGGAGACTTCTTCATCAGTCGGTGTTTGCATTTCATAATGATCACATTGACCATGGGGAGCTGGTGCCGAATGGGACACAACTGCCTTCTCTTTCATCCCCAACCCCCCCACCCCACTCCTTCCACCTCCTGGTCCCCCTTCCCTTTTGCAAAAGCTCGATTTTCATCATCCCCCCCCCCCTTTTTTTAAAAACCATGTTATGGTTGATACACTGTGTCAACTTGAGAAGTTGAGAAGATTAAAGGAGAGACTCAGCAGGGAGCCAGGGTTCTTACTTTGTAAATATCCTCAGCCTGTGCAAGAGGAGTGCCCGGAGATATTGGGAGTGCTACACCACCCTGGGCGGGGGGTGCTATGTATAATATAAGGGAGGAGAAGAGGCTTTTTTCTTCTTCCTTTTGCTCTGGCTGCTGCCTTGAAGTGTGGCCCCAGTGCCATGCCACCCTGCCGTGGAGCCAGCTGATTATGGACAGAGACCTCCACAAACAGTGAGCTAAATAAACCTTGCTTTCCTAATGTTGGGCACCAGGTATTTTGTCTCAGCAATGAGAGAAAAGTAAGCAAGACACCATCCCCTTTCTTCCCCTTCCTCTCCCATCCGTTCACTCTCTTGTTCCCCCATTCATTTGAAAAAGATCTCCCTACCTTTCAGTTATCTGAGAAAGAAAGAGGAGGGGGCGGGGGAGGGAGAGAGACAGAGACAGAGAGACAGAGAGAGAGGGAGATAGAGAGAGACTGTCACTTAAGAGAAACAATGCAATAAGCTCATGTGTCTGATTTATTTCACTTAACATTATGGTCTCAACTTGCATCCCTTTTCATATGAATGTGTCAAATTTATCTTTCTTCATGCAGACTTCTGTAAGTTACACCAAAAAGACAAAAAGTAATAAAATGAACCAGTTGTGGTGGCACACGCCTGTAATCCTGGTCCAGCCTGAATAGCATAGTGAGACCCTGTCTCAAAAGACAAAAAACAAAACAAAACAAAACAAAACACTAATAAAATGGCAACATATGTGAAAGTACCTACTCAAAAAATTAATGTAAGAATAGTATTCATTTCAAAATCTGTTTTTTTAATAAAAAATGAAAAGGGGGAGCATTTTGTAAAATACTCAAACTAAACTTTTAAAATTTCACTCATTTAGAGGAGACAAAGAAAAGATAAAGTATCAGTTCACTAGTTAAATATCAGTCATCAATTAAACATAAGTTATTGATATTTAAATTGCATGTAATATCTATAAGCAATGAATACAAGTCAAAGTTACAGGTGATATCAAAGTATTTTTAATGCACTTGTTATTTCCAGTGCTTACTTTAAAAATAAATGTTAAATTTTACTGTTCAGCAAGTGTGTTCTTGTGCCATTAGTGTACTAAATTGTTTCTCTTGCAATTTCAAATAGAATATATTCTATTAACATCTTGAGTTTCATTACGTACCCATTAAAACAACTGTAGTGACTTTCTTTCAATATATAGATGAATATTTTAATAAATTAATTGCTCTCTGGTTGGAAAGATTCCTGAGATTTTAAAATCATTACATTTAAAAAAAAATTCTGAGACTGCTAAGGATGAGCATAGCAAGTAACTTGAGACTGACATTTTAAAATAGGTAGTAATCTTTTTTCTTCAAAGTAAGTAACTACAACAATAGTAACAATAATAGGTTTATATTTTCACATCCTAGAGTATTTTTTCTCTTTTTACTATTTGGTATGCAAGAAAGTTGGCTCCATTATTTTCATTGCTTGGTAAGTTTCTCTCGCCACTGAACAAAATACTAAGGCTATTCCTCCAAGCCACTGAAAGGCACTCACCTTTTCAAGTAGCTAATTGATTTTTTCATTACATTCCAGTAGTTGCCATTTGACCATTTATTATGGATTCTTGAGTTTCTCACCCCTTCACTACTGCAATGCTCTAGTTATCATGCTATTACATGGTTGCTTCTAATTCTAAGATAGATCCTCTGAAAGGGAACTCCTGGAGAGGTCTGAGAGGAAGGTTCTGAGCGATCAGGAGTTTCTTCCCCGGTGCTCATGTGAAAGGAAACAACCTACAACCAGTTAAAGAAAAACCCGAGCACCACAGGGAACAGCTGGTGTCTCCTACTGGGGTCAGAAGCGCACCCTGGCCGAGCAGACTGGGAAAGTCATGAATGCCACACCTGTGAGCAGGATGCAGGGAAGATCCTGTGTCTCCTTGAAACAGCTATCGCGTGTGCCTAACAAATCTTAAAAGCAAGGCCCAAAAGGATCAGTTTACAAGCCATCTCGTGACTTTCTTGAATAAAGTTTAAAAAACATAGGAACTTAAAAAGTCAGGCAAGGTTCAGGATGTGTGACAATCAATACAAAAGTATTAGTAAAGCAAAGAAACAGATAGGATCGACAGGGAAAAGAAGAATCAGCCAGGTGTGGCAGCACATGCGTGTAATCCCCACTCCGGAGTGTGTTCAGGCTCGGCTGGGCAACTCGGCGACTTAGCCAGGCCCTTCCTCAAGGAGTTAAGGACGCAGCTCACTGCCAAGGCCTTGGGTGCGCGCTCCAGCACGATCGTGCACGCGCACACAGTGATAGAAACTAACCCAGCAGCAGCACCGATGTTACAGTCAGCCGCTGCTGGGCCTTACATCCAGCTGTCCCCGAAGCCTCATGCTGTCAGGTGGGGCTGTGGGGAGGCGACTGGACGGTGGGGCGTGAACGTACGCTGGTGAGCTTATGGGGAGTATGATGCTGGAGGTGATGGGTCACTAGGGCGTGGCCAAAGGGTCATCTCCGCCCCCAGGAAAAGTGACTAAGATTGCCTTCAAGCAATTACAACAGTTTTCACAAACTGCATCCCGCATAAAGAAGCAGTTACACAGATACAGGGAGGGCAGGCAGAAACTGAATCTCTAGTGATAAAAATCACAATGTGTAAGATGAAAAATACGAAAAAAGAGATTAAAATAGATTAGACAAAACAGCAAAAAAGATTAATAAATAGGAAGATATAGCAACAGAAACTATCTGAAATGATCACTAGTGGTAAGACAGAAAAATTAATAGAACACATAAATTTCTAGTATCAGAAATGTGAGATAATATCATGGTAGTTTCTGCAGATTGAAATAGCATGTAACAACATTATGACCAACTTTATGCCAATAAATTAAAATAACTAGATGAAGTAAACAGGTTATCTAGCAAACTCAAAATTTATTGAAGAATATATAAACAATACATAATTAAAACAACACTGTGTACATAAAATGTATCAAATTTATCAGGTTTTTTTAATTATAAACTTTTCTAAAAGTAAAAAAAATGAGTTTAGATCTCTTAAATGGTGAAATTACAAATATTACTGTCTACAAACTCTTCATGAAAATTAAAGAGAACAGAATATTTCTCAATCTATAGGAGAAAACAGCCTTTTCCTGAAGAATAAGAGGTTTTTAAAATTATAAAAAAGTTCTCATAAGACAAATTAAAATGAAAAACCTTGTAATATCTTCAACAAAAGTGGGAAAAAGCATTTGACAAAATCCAACGTCTTGACCAAAAAAAAAAAAAAAAGAACAATAACAACTCAGCAAAACAGAAATAGAAGAAAATTGGCTTAGTCAATGAAAAACCTACGACTAATATCACATTAGTGTGAAAGACTGAATTCTTCCCTTAAAGTCAGGGAAGTCTCCAGCTGCTGCTACAGTTGAGCACTGCACTGGAGGTCTGGGCTGATGAAAGAATAGAAGAGTAAAAGATGCTTAAATTGGGAAATAAAAAGAAATTAAACTGTCTTTATTGGCAGATAACTAATAATTTATGTGAAGAATCTAATAAACTCTACTAAAAAGTTAATAAAGTCATTAATGAGTAAATTTATCAAAGATATGAAGTCCAAATATGTATAGAGAGATGAATTATCTTTTATGTACCAGCAATGAATAATCAGAAATTGAAATTACAGAAATATACTCTTTCCAATATCATAAAAATTACAAAATAGAAATAATCTGACAAAAGTCATAGAAGACTTGTACACTGAAAATTACATAACTATGTTGAGAAAAATTAAGCTCAATTTCTTGTTTTTTTTATTCACTGATTAAATAAATTATTGTTTTTATTGAGTACATACAATGCATCAGCATGGGGATCCAGGGATGCACCAAACAGACAAAAATTTTTGTCTCAATTGGGCTAAAATTTTGGTGGTAGAGAGGGACAGACAGCAAGTAAAAGAGTAAAACAGTGTCTGAGATGATGATATAGGCCGCGTTAAAAATCACTACGCAAAGGAAAGTGAAAATGCTGGGGAAGGTGGCAGTGATTTTCACCCGGGGTCAGAGGAATTTAGGAGAGTCCTCCTGAGATTACTGGGGTTCCCTGTTCTGGGGTAAATCGGGCAAGGTGCCAAATGGGAATGGCAGACAGGGGAGGCAGTGTGCTAGGAGCAGGGTGCCTCATTCGAGAAGCAGGGGTGGGGTCAGCACCCTGGCCCTGTGAAGCAGGATCCCTTGGGAAGTCTTGAACGAAGGAGTGATACGGGATGACGTGTGGCTTCAAAGGGCTGCAGGGATTCTGGGCTGAGAACAGGCTACAGGCAGGAAGGAGGCCCCTGCGAAATCAGACTGGTCATTTAGCTATTTTAATAACCTGGTTTTGTGGCCTAGTAACATGGCACCTAAACAAATCAAGCATATAAAGTGAACTTCTTTTTTATGTATCAAATAGGCACTCATCTTTTGGTCTATCTATTTGGAAAGAAAGCATTCTTCCTAGCCCATGTTGATTATTGGGTAAGGTGATCAGCTTGGAATAGAATGAACTGATTAAAACCAAAGGTACCATATGGGCTTGGATATAAACTGTTAATACTTGGGTTACGCCATTTAATTTGTTCACTTTAATGAGCATTTTTTGTAATCTGGTGTTTTAAACAGCACGTAGTCTTGTGATTAAATTGTTTAAATTTAGTCCTTGCAAAATTAGTTGTTACAATAATCAAGAATTCAGAAAAAGTCGAAACTACTGAATGATGTTCTATTTCACAGGCACGTATTGTGTGCTATGCTTTGCAAGGGTTTGAAGTCACTAGTTAATGATTCTATTACGCAATACGCATTATTAAATATTCAATATACACATTTCCAAAGAAAAAAGTATGATTCAGAATTATGGCCATAAAGGTATTAAGAGGTACTAGCTCACTGATGCACAAAAATGTATAGAACACATACTATGAACTATTGCCAGCAATGACACGATCTCTTATAGCAAAAAAGATAAAGATATAATCTTTTTAATCAAGAAATACAGTTTGTGGTACAATAAAATTTCTAGTGAACAGTTCCATATGAAACATTTACTGAGTACTTACTATGTAGTATGTATTTTGCTTTGCATGTTTTATGTATCCAATCTCCACATACCCATAAATTAGGTCACAGTACTACTGACATTTTCAGAACAAGGAAACTGACACTAAAACTAAATACATGTTTACAATTACACGGCCAGTATATTATTTGTGAGCTCATTTGTAACAATTTGGTAGCTCAAGGAAATGCCATAACCACACTCATGCTCCATTACTCAGCAAACACAAGTTGATTCAATTCACAATCAATGGATGAAAGTACATAGCCGTGCCAGTGCTGTATAAAGTACATTCGATGCACAGAAATGGACAAATCAAAAGATAAGACACTTGCTTTGAATTTTATGAGATGACATTTTTATGAGATGACATTTTTCAACTAGTTATAAAATTGTAGCATGGGCTAGATTCATGTCTGTTAGTAAATAGGGAGCGAGAGCAAATAATTCCTGGGGTTTGTTTTGCAGATGTGGAGGTTGACGCAGTGACCTCTCACCACGGAGCTCTGCCCATCCTGAGTGCTCTTCCCACACGGAAAGATCTTCCCGCCGCTGAAGGAAGTGCCGGCGAGGCGCTAACCTGCTCATGTGGTGAACAGATCACATCCTGTGTTTACCTCGCTATGTAAAAGCTAGGAACTTCCACAGGACAAATGCAAGTCTGTCTTACAGAAAACAATATGACTGTAATCAATTCACACTGTGATTGCCTATTCAAATGCAGTACAAAATACTGCAATTTTCTTTCACTTCTACATTCAATTTTGTACTTTCTTAGTAATTGTAGTTCTTGAAAGTTATTTAGTGTAAACTACTAAGCAACGCTCAATGAATTCAAGAGGAAATCATTGCTTTTTCTTCCTCCTTATTTACAAACCTCCAGTCCTCAGAGGGAAAAACATTATTTTCAAGGTAGAATTATAAAATCATTTCATGAAAACAGGTTCGTGAACAGGAAATATGAGTCTGTTATTTGTATAATTCTCATTCTGTTGAAGTTTGAGTAGTTTAAATGATTCATATTGTCTTACCATTTCTTTTTTCATTTCATTTAATGTGATTCTACTCACTATACTTTCCAGCACATTTTTAAATGATACAAACACAAATGCTCATTTTAGTACCTTGATATTATATGGCAGATTTTAAAAGGAAACTAAACGTAGACTGTTGTATTTTGTAGATAGAACAATTAATCCTACAGGGTATATATGTTTTCTTAAGTTTCATCATGCTTGTGATTTCTAATAAATGTTTTAAAGGCAAAGATAACTTATGATCTAAACCACATTTATGGCCGGAAAGTTAGGTTTAACGTGCTTTTGAAAGATTACAAAACTAAGGTTGTTGGGCCATAAAGTTTATTTCCTTTTTGATTCCTTTTTCTGTCATTACCACTTTTAAAAAACTATGGGCAGTTTTTTTGTAACAAAATTTGAGGACAAACAGTATTATTTATTGCAAAATATATTTTAATAATTACATAAAAACTATGAGTCTATTACTAGGAAATTCCCTTCCCCTCCAGACGGGTGGCACAGGACTCCTGCGGCAAGGAGGCAGGGCCACGTCTGGGAAGGCGGAGCCTGTGGTTTGCTCGGTGTGGACAGCAACATCGTCGGAACACAGCGGGAGGAAGTGTGGAAGCGAAAGCTACAAAGCAAACAGTCAAAGAGAACTGGAAATGGGACTGGGGGTTCGTCCTTTTATCAGAAAGCCGACGCCAGCTCTATTTGTGTGTGTGACAACTTCGCCACCAGCCATTAAGTGATAGATTAGTGAAGGGTAACGTTTTATCATAGTTTCTATACTTCTGTATAAATACTAAATATGGTGGTCAATATCACACTTTTCTTTATTTTTCTGAAATTTTTTGGACCTAACTTGTTTTCATAATAGACTAGAAGAATATTTTAGTTAGCCTTCATCGCAAGTTGAAGTTTTATAGCATGATGCAAATTACAAGTGATATTTATTGCTTGGATGTCTTACACACCTGTTCTAATCCAACTGTTTGCTGTTTTAGATAAAAAAATTTAATGTTACACCTAAGCTTTTTAAAATAAAACTTAATGTTAAAAGAAATGTAACTTATGTAGAGTGAAATTTGTGTTCTCCTCCCAAAGATCCACGTGGAATGCAAATCTCGGTGTGATGGTGTTGGGAGGGCCTTCAGGAAGCGACTAAACTGAGACAGTGTCATGGAGTGGAGCCGAGTGAGTGAGAGAATCAGCGTCCTCGTGGGCAGTTGAGAACAGGTCTCTCGCTGCCCCTCTGTAACGAGGAGAGGCCCCCTGAGGACCTGAGACAGCGGCCTCACAAACCATCCAACCACGCTGACAGCCTGATGGTGGATGTTCAGCCTTTAGACTGCAAGAAATAAATACTGTTAAAGCCACGTAATTATAATAAAAATAACTTTGCAAGAAAACTCTTTTTACTGATAGTTGCCCTGTAACATCGAAGTATCTATATACTGACTTTTCATAGTTATGTGTGAATTTGTGGTATAGGCCCAAATAAACATCAAGTTTTCTACTTGTCTGCATTTGGCTTAGGTAACATTTTATTATGATAACTAATTTCTAACATTTATTTATCTTAATAACAATATAACATATGTCTTTCTAGAAGTCTTTTTCTACCATTTGCATATCTTTGAGTTATTATGATTCACCTCAGTCATTCACATTCAATTTACTGAAAAATGGGAAAACTATCCAGACATAAAAGGAAGACTCTAGCCACTTGAAATGGATCACAGAGACAGAAAACCACTTACTCAAAATGTGTAATTTAGAAAGACTTACTGGTTCTATCAAAGTTCCTGAATATCATCCTGAAATTAAAAAAAAACATAAAACAAAAAATGCTACAAATCCAGATTCAGTGACAAGCAGAAAACTAACATGCTACAGTCAGTGTCACTGCCCTTTAATGTGTCTAACAGAGGAAAATTAACTATATTATAGACGGATACACAGTATCTTTAAAATTGTTGGATGAAGCTCTTATGAACTTAAATATATCATCCCTGGGTGTCTTAAGTTTCCCTATCCATGAAACAAAAGACCCACTTTTTAAGCTTCCCTCTTTGCTATAATCCAATATGCCCCTCAAAACTGGTATGCTGAACTTTAATTACCAGTGTACTAGTATTAAAAGGCAGGGCCTCCGTGTGGAAGGACAGGATGCACAGGGTCTCCTCTTCCCACCCTGCGACTTCCGTCCTTCTTCTCTCTGCAGGACTCAGCAACAAGACCCCACTGCGGAAGCACTGCAGCCCTCGCCCACGTCCACTCGGCAGCGCCTCACGCGAGTCTTTCTAGTCTCCAGACTGTGAGAAGATAACTTGCTTTTCTCCGCAGATGCTGCAGTCTGCGCAGTTTCCTCAGAGCAGCCGACATAGATGCAGACACTCCCCAAAGCTAACGCTCCACTTGCGAAGCCAGTGAACAGAGAAGCAAGGGCCAGGTTCTCACACTCGCCAACTTTAAGGAACCGCTGGGGGAGCGACTTCTAGCTGTCACTGTGTGAGAATGGAGCACTTGCTGAATTTTCAGAAGGGAACAACGGGTCCCGAGGGTCCCACAGAGAAAGTCCGTTCACGACTTGCCTAGAGGATGTTAAATACACAATTTGGTATTAAAATGAAAATTGATACTTTTTGCCAATGTTTGGAAATATTCTTCTTTATTCTCTCCATCTCATTTTGCTGATGAGGTGTCCTAATGAAGTTTGTCAATTTTCTTTTTGTTGTGCACGCTTCACTCTGTGTAAATACTTTAAAATGTTATTTTTGATGTTCTACTGTATAATGAGGATGGGCCTAATTATCCTTTTCAAGGCTTTATGTTATTTTTAGGAGTTAATGTGTTTCAGTCTTGACAATTTTTCATAAAATATTCTTCAAGGACACATCTGCCTCATTTTCTCGATTTTCTCTTTGCGCTCCTGCTAGACATGTATAGAAACTTCTTCCTTCCGCCACGATTTTCTCATCTCACGATGATGCATTCTGTTGATCAGCCCCATCCATCTTCGTGTATGTTAATACTCTCAGTTGTATCTGGTTTGCATCCTATTGAGTTTTTTTTTTGTTTGTTTGTTTTTGTTTTTTGCGGTACTGGGGATTGAACTCACAACCTCGCGCCTGCCAGGGCAGGCGCTTAAGCCACTGAGCCAAACTCCCAGCCCTGGTTTTTTGAGGCAGGGTCGCACTGTGTAGCTCAGGCTGGCCTTGCACTCGTGTTGTAGCCCAGGCCGGCCTCGAACTCACAACGCTCCACCTACCTCAGCCTCCCGAGTCCCTCCTATTGAGCTTTTAATTTCAATTATTTTATTTTCTAGAACTTGTATTTGGGTTTTTTGTAGTACCTTTTCCTTTTTTTCCTCAAAATGTCTTTCTTTCCTTGTGAACAATATTTATTCTTTGATATATTTCACCATTTTAAGCATTCTTAAAGTTTCTCTGAGGTTTTGCCAATGCTTTGTGAGACTTTACTATTAACTCATCCTTGGTCTGATACACTGTGTGTCCCTTCAGTGCCTGGGGTGACTGTATTGAGTTTCTTCTTTGGGAATTTGCCTGCTATGTGGAGAGGTCAAGAACACCAGTCAAACACCGTGCTGTGAGGCTGGGAATCAGGGTTCCCATTTGCTTGCATACACAGCCCTGAGCCAAAGGCCTGTGTCTCCACTTGAACTCCCTTGTCCTTTAACCAGGTTTATAAAGGAATGCAGACCCAGTTACTCCTCCACGTGGGAGGTCCATGGTCTTTATTACCGCCTTGAGGAAGAACTCAGCTCCATCCTCTAAGGTGTATCTAAGGACACCTCTATATCCTGAGCTACCTGGGTCCACTCCTAGGAACCAATGAAAATTACTTCTTAATGCCTCACATTATCTTATTTGGAAATTTTACTACTGGCAATTTTTCAGTGAGCATGTGTATGTGCATGGGTGGCTGTGTCTAACCTCACCACCTATCAGAGGTGCCCAGGGCACTTCCCACAATCCTAAGAAAGGAATTCAGACTATGCATGGCTTACTGCCTGTCTTCTGTTTAGTGCACTGAGACCTGGGCATTGATGTGAACGTAACTCTCATAATCTCTCTTCAGAGTGTAATCTGGTAGTGATTTAAATAAGGTAAAACATTTACATTTAATAAATAGAAAACAGAAAAAAGCACTGATTTAAGATCAGCATATTTAAAAGGGGAGCAACATTTTGAGTGAATGAGAAGAAAAATTTCCATCAGCGAGTTAAAGGCTCAACTGGCCATAAAAACAGATGGCTTTAGGAAAGCTAGAGTTTTGAGTATTTCCAGTCAAATAAGCAGATAAATTGGGGGAAAGGGTGGAGCAAAGCATATTGAGGGGATAATAGCTATTATGGCCCGACCTTGGGCAGACTGAACATTTCGGGGAGCAAATTTAAAAGTGTTTTTAGGAGTTTGAATACTACTTATTAAGATGTGTGCATGTGTGTGAGTGTCTTCGTGTATAGTACCAGGGATTGAATTCAGGGGCCCCCTGGGCCTGCTCCACAACCCCGGGCCATGGGCTTTCCAGTAAGAAGGCTACGATGTGAAATGGTTGCCTCAAGAAGGTGACCTGGCCATCTGCGTTGTGTGTGACAGGACGGGGAAAGGAAGGCAACGCAACTCAGACAGCGGGTGGGTAACGCAGCAGAGAGAGAGGGAACCCACAGGCGGCCCAGCGTACTTGTGCTGCTCATTTCCAAAGAGGTGTTGGTTTCCCTGAGAAAACACCGGAGGGTGGGAGAAACCTAAACGGGAGGATTCCACACGCATGGATCCTACAGCGCTGTGTCCTCACTGGTGGTGCAAACACCAAGGTCTTCAGGGATGTGTGCACCTCAAGGAAGGTAAAATTCCTCTCTAGATTCAGATTCTGAAAACTCTGATTTATATTCACTAGTGGTTTTCAACTACAGGGACTTTCGCTGCCTAGGGGACATTTATCTTTGCCCACAGATCTTTTGATTGCCACACTGTGTAGGGGGCGGTTGCTACTGGCATCTAGAAGCTCGAGATAAAAGGCACTGCAAGATACAACACCACGCATAGGACCCTTCCCAACACAACACAACAAAGGATTCTCTGGCCCAAAGCGTCAATAATGCGAAGGTTGAGCAGCCTTAATATACCCTGATGTAATGAGCTGTACTTCTACAATTGTTGCTAAGAAAAGAAAAATAGAATTTGTCTATCTTATGTAGATACATTCATGCATTCAATGAATCTGAAACATTAAATTCATGGGACTCATAGTTTTATGCAATCCACCATAACCTGCTCTATTTCCCCTGGTACTTACCAAACTCAAAACTTCTTATTCTTATTTCAAATTTCAAATTACTTAAGTTCATGCTTATTTTAATTTTCTGCCTTTCCTCTGTCCACACCACTGTAATTGCTCAAATGTAAATTGCACCTCAAGAATCTTTCTAAGTGTCTTTCACTAATATTCTTTTCATTCGTGCTTTGCACAGTTTTCAGTACTCTTTTGCATGAATAAATGAATGGTGATCAAAACAACACACATCTATGGTGGCCTAACATCACAGACTTAGAAACTGTTCGTCTTAGAGGAAAAGAAAGCAGGTCTGACTGTGAGGCTATCTTCTTCATACTCACTCCCTTCCTCTATACTTCTAAATAAAGCTGCATTTTAGACTCCAGTAATTGCCCTTCTTTCAAGAACCAATGTGATAGAATCCATTAATGCCGATTATACCATTTTGGGAAAAATCTGAGGGCATACTGATGCATTCGCTATTGTCGGGGAGGTAACAGTGCAAAGACAATGGGGCTGTAAAATTCTATTTCCTGACAACTCAGAGGGGCTTTTCCTAGTGGGAAAATTATAGCAGAATGTTTTATTACCTTGATAGTCAGCTCACCATAAAGTACATCTTTTTTTTTCCTTAGTACTTTCTCTTTCCGTGGTATTTTAATCATGTATCATCTGCTCATGACATTTAAAGACAAAATTCCTAACTGTATTATTGGAAAAAAAATCTCCATTTATAAATTCAAAAGTGTAAGTTTTAAGGTAAACAAAACTAACTTATTTAGTTATCAATGATAAATAAAATTCTTAATTAAAGCAACCTAACGTTTTGATATGAAAAATATAAAAATTATAAGAAATTAGTAACAATGAAGCAATAAATAAATGCTCAAATAAATAACTATTGCAAATAAATCATTGTATCGCTCATATTATAAATTTACAT
The DNA here is from genome assembly GCA_004363535.1 of Dasyprocta punctata. Taxonomy (NCBI): domain Eukaryota; kingdom Metazoa; phylum Chordata; class Mammalia; order Rodentia; family Dasyproctidae; genus Dasyprocta; species Dasyprocta punctata. The sequence continues at coordinate 38,986 of RJWM01013181.1, read as the reverse complement.
GGGTCGTGGTGCAGACTTCTAATCCTAATACTTGGGAGGCTGAGGCAGGAGGATCACAAGTGAGACCCACCTGGGCAGTTTAGCAAGACTCTGTCTCACAATAGAAGAAAAATTTTTAAAAGGTTGAGTATGTATGCAACTCAGGGCAAAGGCTTGGGTTCAGTCTTCAGTATCACCCACACACACACAAAAAAAAAAAAAGGAAAAGAAAGAGAGGGAAAAGCAAGGTAGCTCTGAAAACATATATAAAACACGTCTTGCTGAAGTTGAGCTTTACTGGTAATGTCCCGTTAATTACATCAAGGCCCGCTGGCAACACCACCTTGATTTTGTGTGTCATGTTGGGGCTCACAGTGCGACGGAAGCATTCGCCCACTGAGTGCCACCCTCTTGCCCCATCTCGGTACTCTGAGATCATACCATTTTAGCCAGTGGCTATTGATGACACAGAATATCCAGTCTCATTGGGGCACTTGTGCATATGCATATGAAACACTTTGGTCTGATCCATCCCTCTTTATCCTCCTTTAGCTCCGGTCCCTTCTCCTTTCTCTTCCTTAACAAGCCCTATTTGACCTGCATGCTATTCCTTCTTCTTGATTCCGCATGAGAGAAAAGCATGGGACAGTTTCCTAGCTGCCTGCCTTATTTCTCTCAGTGCAGCGACTGGGAAAGAATCCGTCCAGCTGCCTGTGAGTGACCAGATCCGTGTTCTCCGGGGTTACCATCTCCCCTGTGCGCGTGCGCCACTGTGACCCACCCATTCGTCAGCTGAGGAGCGCCTAGCTGACTGCACAGCTGCCCGCTGCGAACCCCGCAGCAGTGGCGCGGCCCGCAGGCACCTGCAGGGCACGCTCTGACTCCTCAGCCCAGCGCCCCGGGGCGGTAGAGCGGGTTCCAACGGCAGCGTGCTGTTCGCTCAGTGTCTCCATACTCCCACACCAACTTCGCGGGGCTGTGCTAATTTACATTCCCACCAGCAGCGCAGAGGGCTCGCGTTTCACACGCATCCTCGCCAGCATTTATCGTTTCCGTGTTCTTAATGGCAGCCATTCTGACGGGGTGAGATGGAAAATCAAGGCAGCTCTGATTTGCATTTCTGATTGCTAAGGATGTCGCACATTTTCCATGCAATTATTGGCTTTTAGAGGCATCGGTTCGGTTCATTTGCCTTTGTCTTTTGGGGGCAATATTTTTTAGTTCTTTACATACGCTGGACATTAATCTGTTGGAGGATTAGTTGGCGAAGATTTTTTTCCCACTTTGTAGGCTGTCTCTTCGCCGTTCCCTCGCTGTGCAGGGGTGTCCCGCTGGCGGATTCGTCCCTCGCTTCCTGAGCTGTGTAAGAGCTCCTGGCAGGGAGTCGCTGCCCGGGCTGATACCGTGAAGCTGTTCGTCTTGCTTTCTTCTCACAGAATCTAAGCTTTGGGCCTTACTCGTACGGTTTTGATCCACTGGAGTGGATTTTTGTACAGGGTGAGCAATAGGAGCCTGGTACCCAGTTTCCCTGCACTATTTGTTAAGGATGCTGGTTTTTCTTCAATGCACGTTTTGGGACTTTGTCAAGAATCAGCTGTTGTTGCCATGAGTTTGTTTCTGTGTCCTCTATCCTATTGACAACACTATATTTTTAAGATGAGTAGAGTTCATGAAAATAAAGCAGAATTGCTTCATTTGGAAGACTGTTTGCTAATATTTTTAAAAACCTGGGGCCTGGCAGCACAGATCAATAGAAGAGGCTGTATGATCCTCAGCACCACGAAATAACAAATATTTAAATTTAATCTTTTCTCAGGGAAATAACTGTCCTGATATTTACTGTATTAAGAATGTACGATAATGATGTGTCACCACTTCTGCATCCCAACCATTTCTTCTGCTTTGTTACAGCTTGTTAAGGTCTCTGCGTAAGATACAAATGTTTCACGTGAAGCACATCTGGGCATCATGAACATGTCTGTGTATCACCTCTGGCCTTCAGATTGTGTCAACACTGATGGCCACTAGATGACTCATTTGGATTAGAAATTTAGCAACATTATAGTATTAGCAATATTATAACGGAGGATTATCACATATAAAAATGTACCAAGCCACCACTCAAAAATTACCTCTTCTCCGATTTCCTTTCAAGATTCAAGATGGAATGACAATGAGAAAAATGTTTTCTTAAAAGCACATGGGTTGGAGGCTCAGTTCACGCACACCATGCCTTCCTGACACTGGGTGACGTCAGCACAGTGGCCTTTGTTTACTTCTTTCAAACAATCAGAAGGTTGGTCTGAAGTCAAGACTATCTCAAAATGTTTCAAATGTAATTATTTCAAGTGAAAGAAAAAACACTGTATCAGTCAACTCCTGGCAGGAATTAAAATAACCACACGAAGCAGAATGGTGCTGAAGTGGGCAAATGGACAAAATCCTCACAGAGATGCTGTGTTTTAAAATTATATTCTTGTTTTCAGTATGGTGTTATGCATTAAAACAGATTAAAATTATGAAGAATCAACATGGAAGACTGTCACATCTTTTATCCAAAACCACGTTTCAGTTTTGTTATTCACATTTACTATTGACATCAGACATCTGACGATCGATCACCCATTTCTTAGTTGTAATCATGGTGTGTAATGAGATACCTGCTAAGTAGAGGGGACCCCAGGGGTCAGCTAATGAAAACCAGTGAAAGCGAATCGCAGCCAAGTACATCAGCCTCGCAAGTTACAGGCTGGAAGAGAGCACACACGGTGATCCCCACCTGTGGTAAGGACGCGGCTCCAGCTGCAGGGCACGGAGACGGACATTAACGCTGACGGGTCCAGGGTGGGCTGCGGTCTCCCCTGCCCCAGGGAACACCCGACTCAAGATCTGCTGGGCTCTACAGTATGGGATGCAGACATGTCTAATGAAGAAATTAACTTCTGGGTGAAAGGGAAGAAGACAGGAGTGTAAAGGCTAAAGGAAAGTGTTGCACGTGGCTTTGTGGCCAAGAATCCCTGAGAGATATTAAAAATTGTGGTCCTTCTATAAATTTCAACACTTTTGGCGGAGGCTGAGGCAGAAGGATTGCAAGTTCAAGCCTAGTCTGGGCAATTCAGAGAGATTCTGCCTCAAAATCAGTAATCAAAAAGACCTGGGGAGCCAGGCGTGGTGGCGCACACCTTTAATCCCAGCACTCGGGAGGCTGAGGTAGGCGGAGCGTTGTGAGTTTGAGGCCGGATTGGTCTACAACGCGAACGCAAGGCTGGCCTGAGCTACACAGTGTGACCCTGCCTCAAAAAACCAGGGCTGGGAGTTTGGCTCAGTGGCTTAAGTGCCTGCCCTGGTAGGTGCGAGGTTGTG
>RJWM01013181.1:0-35544 GCA_004363535.1 Dasyprocta punctata | reverse complement strand
AGTTCAAAATTTTTGGGAACTGCTGGTGCATGGAAGGTAGGTGATCACTCCTATGACTTCAGTTAGAGCCAAAACAAACAAACAAACAAAAAAATGGACAAGGAAATGATGACCCATAAGAAAATGAGGTTTAGAGAAGCTGTAGAGAGCACGTATTATTTCAATATTATATAAAGGAAGAGCAAGTTGGGAATAATTCACCAAAAAACAGTAGGTAAGAAACCAAAGTCTACAAAGGCTAATATTTAGCTAAATTTTATATTGCAAAGTAATTAGGAAGACACTATTCTAGAAAGGTAAATGAGTATAAGAAATGCAAATTATATAAAATTCAAATAAATATGAAGGAAATATCAGGACTGTGTACAGATAAATGATTTTATATGTACTTAAGTAAATGGTACTTTAGCTTAATTTCCCATATGTTTTAATATATATTTGTTCATTATTTTATCAGTATGACTTAGCTAATTGTGTTTTTAGAGCCAAGGATAACTGCATTGAAAGGGTAATTTAAAATCTAGAGTTGTCTTTTTTAGCTGAAGAAAACATAGTCAATGTTTAATATACTTTTGCCAGTCAGCAGCTATTTCTTTAATTTGCAAAAGAGTTACCTTGGTAATTTAAGAACGGAAGGAAGAAGTCTGACATATCCAGCTGTCTGTGCACCACTAACCAGTTACCTAAACTTTCTGTCACACAGTTTCCTTTTGTTTTCCCATAAAATAGAAATCATAATTCTTTCCTGGAGCATTACTAAGTGTTTAGCTAGAAGTAATGCATGGTGGGCAGTCAGTATCTCTCGGGGTTTGCATCTGGATGTCCCCCAAAGCCTCCTGCACACAGAGTGAAAGTGGCCGCATCATGGGAGCCTGTTGCTGGATTAGCCCACTGATTGCTCCGGGTGTGGATAACAGGAAGGCTCCCTCCACCCTCCCCAGAAGGTCTGCAGCCTGGGTGGAATATAAGAGAAAGGAAGGTTTGCTGCTGCTGCTGGCTGCCACCCGCCTGCCCTGCCATGGGCTGTTTCTCCTGCGCAGTACCGCCTCCATGCTGCCCTGCCTTGGAGCCAGCCAGCTACGGACTGAAACTCTACAAACTGAGCCAAAATAAATCTTTCCTCCTTTAGCTTGAGGGATTTGGGTATTTTGTCCCAGTGAGAAGAAAGGAACTAAAACACTCACGTAGTCTAAGCACCACGGTAAGTGACTTTGGTGATAGCGTTGGTGGTGATGGAAATGAGAATATGCTAAAACCCTTGGGACCCACTTTTTGATTTCCACATGGAGAGGCTTCAGTAAGAAGAATGGCCTGGTCTCCCCCAAGGGAGGAGCAGCGATTTAGCTGATTCCTTAGAACAAACCATAGTGTCTGGCTCTGCCCCTTCTGCCTTTCCCCTTCCCAGCAGCCGATCTCGCTCCGAGAGAACATTCCATCTTCTGCATCCACTATCAGGTCCTGGTCAGAGGTCTGCCTGTCAGGGTGGCCCTGCTTCACTGAAGAGACAGTGGTTCTAGTTAATTAGAAGTATTATCACACTTTTTTGACTGATGGTCTAAAGTTTCTCCACTTATCTTGAAGAAATCTGGTAGAATTTTGACTCCGAACTTGACTGTCAATTGATTTTGAACCCAGGATGAGGAGAAAGAGAAATTCATTAGCATACAACATAGTTAAATCATGGAGATTAGTGATTCTGTGCTCTTTTTGCCATATTTTACAAGTTTTCTATGGTGAACAGACAAAATGAGCTTTCTCTATTAAAAGACATTGTCACAAACCTTTTATATATTTACTATCAATTGTAATTTCATTTGTATATTTTTAGATAAGACATATAGCTGGTGTGATTATATGAAATTACTATATAAACTTTAAAAGAATAACTCATATTCACAACAATTCACTTAAATTCTCAGCTATAAATATTCATCAGATTTACATATATCTTCCTAAATGGAAAATCTATTAGAAATTGTTTTCATTTACCATTATCTTAGATCACACTTCACAGTTACAATAGGAATCAGCAATATTATCTGTAGTTAATTTAACTGTTGACAAATACAAAGAAAGTCAACTAGAAAGTTTATCAGCACAACAGTAAAAGCCAAGATGTGGTGTTCTCTTACATCTGGAAGTTCCGAAAACCAGCAGTTATGAAATTTTTTCAAAAAAACTTAGTAACAGAATCAACCAGGAGGTGGGCGGTTGGATTACTAATAACGCCTGTGTGTTGGGGTATAGCTGTCTCTGGCTAGCTTACTTGCTGACAGCTGATACACTGTCAAAAAGACTGTGGAAATGCTCTTTTGTTGCATCTTAATTCTGCTCCCTTGGATACAGTACAACTCTGAGACTTGAATAGCTTGCTATTTAACATTAAGTGCTGATGCTGAAAATTCAATATATTACATTCGTGTAAATGATCGCATAGTAATCACCACCAACATCACCAGCTTCCTTCTGAAACAGATGCTAGGAAATGAATTTCCTGAATTAAGATGGTAGAGTGCTGAAATGCTCGCTAAAAGTTAACATTCCAGATGTTCGAAGGCTCTTTGCATTCCAGAATTTTATTTTCCACAGAGATGGTGCTACCTTCTGTTTCCCTGGTCAATCAATGATGTTGATAATGATTCTTGGTTCTGTGTTAATATACTTCCATCAAGTGCTACGTAATGTACACTTGCTATGTAATTCTTTTATCTTGATGTATTTATTTCAACTATACTGGCTTTTAGTTTATTGTTCTCCCCAGAGTAGGATTATTTGTCTTCACAAGACTTAGAATGTGTAAGACAAGATGTCTCCTGAGGATCTTAAGAGGGATTTCCTTTAAGCTGGTTTCTCTTGAGGTGACACTGAATGTCAAATCAAAGAAGAGACAGAAGCAAAGTTTTCCCAGTCTTTGTCTTTCCGTATGTGTGTGTGTGGGGGGCTTACATTATTTGTCTATATTCATATATAAATTTAAATATGCTACACGCTCAAATTCATTCTTGCCATTATACTAATGAAAATCTTACTGATATGCTCATGATTAGGAAATATTTACCAAGTGCCACATACACACATAAATGTCTATATGAGCAGACATTACATATTTCCCTGTCTGACATTTTTCCCTTAGTAGAAGTGTTAGGCATAAGAAGCACAGAGACTGGCCACAAACGTCATGTTACCTCCGCTCTGTCCCATGGTTCTTTCCTCTGAATACACACGATATTAAACCACCATTCAGGGAAACTTTGGTATCAGTAAATCTATGTTGGGGGCAGGTTTACCAAATCTAGACAACTACTACAGACAAGGTATCTCTTCAGCTCTAAAAATATAAACTTGAAATTGACAAAAGTCACTCTTTACAAACTGGGAGTAAATTCTCTTTGGAGAAGAATCCTTGGAGTGATTTTAAAGTGTCTCTCAAATAGATTAGCAATGGGGAGTGACTGGGTGATTTATTCTGACCAACCTGCCAATCACTTTTAATTGATATACAAAATAATATATTGTAGTTTTTTAAAAACTAGTTTTTTCTGTATTAGTATGGGGGGGAGGAGAGCAGTATTGCTGCTACTTTCCTTATCATAAAAATATCCTAAGACACTTGAAAATGTGCCTCCTAAGGTAACAGTCAAGAATATAGATTGTCTGTGTAACACTGTGCCACGATAATATGATAGAATCCCCGATAGTGAGGATACTTCAGACATTCAAAGTTAGGATCAGGAAGGGGAGAAGATAGTGCAAATTACCAAACACTTTGTAAGTGGCACCAATCTTAGATTAGTGGCCATAAAGTGACCTTGACAGAGCTATAAAATGTGTTCATCACAACAGTGTTTCCATAAGCAATCTCTCAACCTTTTACTGAGGATTTTTTATAGTCAAAGACATTCAAAAAACACATTAGAGAGGTTCTATAATTATAGCTTTTGCAATTAAAATAGCTTATTAAAGTGAAATAAAATATTATCCATATAATCAAAGAAAATCATTTTTTAGATGCTGTTTACCAGAATTCTGTAATGAGTATTTGGAGAATCACGATTAACTTCCATCAGTGATATTATGTATATCTGATGTCAAGACTAAAGCAAAATTTGTAAGATTTCATACACATTTTCAGTTTTATTTTTATTTATAACATAAGTACGTAGCTGAACACTGGGCTATATTTTTCATTTTTAAGCAATGATGTAAAACTTTTTAAATGCTAGATTAGGCGAGTTGTAATCACAAGTGCTATGTTACAAAGGTAAACTTGGTGCTATGCTGGTCAGAACCATCATAAGGACGACCTGATGGGGGTGAAGGCTTTTTGTCAGTACACCATTGACTTACTGGAATCCTAAAACATTTTTGGATATTCCATCAAATATTTTTCTATAATCCTGTCATGTGCGTGCTTTCATTATTCCTATTCCGATTTGAACCTGTAGGAGTACTCACTGAGTGCCTTAAATATGGTTTTAAAATCTACAGGTGCTACTGGGCATTTTTATAAGGGCATGGATTGTGCCGTGACTCACATCTGTCCCCCTTGCTCTATATATTGTTTCTTCAAGCCACGCACAGTTGTCACTAGGCTATAAATCCATGAAATGGCTTAAGAAGACATTATAACAAATACCACAGCCTGATGAGTCAAACAGATTACATGTGTTCCCAAACTCTCCCTGGCCCGCAGCTGTCATTAACAAAACCAAATAAAACACATTACCTGCTTTTACCTTGCTAACAAACATTTTGCCATATTTCAACTCACAACATTTGTATATCTGTTCTGTTGTCTTCACTGACATACAGTCCAGGGAAGCTGTGTCGTAGCAATTCTTTTCCTTCTCCTTTTTCTTTTTCTTCTTGGTTTGCTTTTTGGTACCTGGAATCAAACTCATGAACTTGCACTTGCCAGGTATGCACCGTGCCACTGAGCTACATCCCTGGCCCTAAGTGTTGCAGCAATTGTTTTCATCTCTACTATGGAACTTAATCTTATAAGTCATTTGTAGTTAATTTGTAAACAATTTGAATATATTGATGACAGAGAAAAACAGCTCAAAGTTTAAAAAAATCTGTTTCTATCTTGCTCAGTTTAAAACATTATATGCATCATTCATAATTTTTTAAGAGAAAAAAGACACAGAAAAGAAAGACAAAAAGCAAAAGAGACAAACAAAAACAACAGATCTGACACAATAACATTATCGGTTTACAAAACAAGATGATAGGAATTTGACAATCGTTGCAATATTGCATATCATTACCTTCAAAAGGGTTGTTTAGGTTAACAGATATAGACATGTAAAACTGATCTAATCATATGAGTATTAACTGTTCTTTTCATTATTCATAATTAAACCCTGTATTTATCTAAGAATTTCAAAGTGCCATCAATAATGTTCAATCCCTAGAGACCCCCAATGACTCCATGAAAGATCAGGGGACTACGATCTCCATCTTAAATGTGAAGAAATCAGGGCTAAGCAGTCTCTCTCCAGTCTCTATATATTCCTAATCAAACATGTTGACTGTAAGTCATCAAACAATGACGAGTCCTTGAGAGCTGCAGTAAGTCCTTGATACGCACGCTGATAAGTCCTGAGGAAGAGAAGGCGGCCCACCCCTGCTCCACACACGCACTTGAGTACCTGCTGACTCAGAACCATCTAAGCCCAAAAAGGGGATGTGACATTTAAGAACATCGTCACAATTCATAACACTCTGAGGAAGCCTCTCATTACGCCAGCTCAGCTCTGATGAAGTGCAGAATCTCACTTACGACTGCCAGCTTTGGGCACAGCCTCTTTCCTGTCTGGTGACAGCAAAGCCCTCAGCCTCCCGCTGGAAAGGCAGGCTGCGAGGACAGCGAAGGACCCTCTCAGCCACAGAGTGGTTCTCATGGAGGCCTCTCTTCATGTTCCTGAAAGTCACTCTCCTGGAGAAAACAAGAAGCGTCTGACCTACACATGCTCCAGAAATCAAAACGATTTGCTGCTCCTGTTGGAGGGATGGAGCGCTGTCACTCTGCCTGCCGAGAGGCACACATGCAGTGGGGAGGAGACATTTAGAGGCTGACTCAGAAAGAGTTCGGGGAGGGCAGGAGCCACGAGCAAATGAAACCCGCGCGAGTCACCATGTTTAACTCTGCGACAAACACAGAAACGAAAGCCGTGAGCAACTTAAAGGCCTGCAATAAGTTTCTAGACTCCCCGCCCCCAAAATGGCCCAGCAAAGGAAACGGATGGCCAGAGCAACACCTCAAAGGCACAGACAGACGTCAGGAGAACACTCCACGAAGGGAGGATTCGTCGGCGGGTAACGGACAGGTGTTCCGGCAGAGGCGGGCCCCGCGGCCGTCCCGAGTGCCACCTGGCTTAGCACAGAGGAACGCCCTGCCCTGGTGCTGGTCTGTGGTCACTCCCGGGGGCTCCTGCCAAGGCGAGCCACTGTGTGGAGCCTCACTCTTACTGTCATGAAGAACTGGGCCCAAGGGAGGGCGCTGCATATGTGCTGGGTGTGTGCCTGTGCGAAGCCAGGTGTTTGCACGCCGGGCTGTCCGTGTGCAGAGAGACAGCGGTATAATCCGGATGATGCGATCGCTGTCTGAAGTCCCAGAAGGCTCCCACCGGGCCAGCTCTGCAGTCGGCCCATCTGAATGCGGAAGACGCAGCTGAGGCCCCGCACCGTCAGCTCGCAGCCACAGCTTTGCCCACGTCGTCGCACGACTCACGGACAGGGCGGCTCCTGTCTGCTGAATTTCCTGCATGGCAGTTTTGAAGCCGTTACGGAGTCATCTCTAACCCCGGCGCTGCCCACCGCTGCAGCCACGGCCACAGCGCCGAGGGCAGCAGGGACGGGCTTTGGGCATCGCGGCAAACCCTGTCCACCCGCCACACGCACAGGGCCAGAATCGCAGGGCTGGACGGGCTCCTACTAACCGACGACCGCGGTGCGGGTAAACACGCCCTCTGTTCTTGGTCACTAAAAAAAGATAAATTCAACTCCCCCGCCATAGGACCCATGTGGCAAATGCTCTGAAGTTCTTTACACTTCCTTTCAAACACATTTTACAATTCAAAACATTACGATAGCATTCCAGCTGGCTGTTTTTAGGCCCAACTGTACTGAGAACGGCGCCTCACACCAAATAAAAGTCATCACCGTTACCATTATAATCTATCTTCTTCTATTATTAGTATGTTCTTCTCTCCTAGTATGTAATCCTCCCACCTATGATTTCTTACTCACCTACATCATTTTGCTCTTTTCTCTGTACTCGCTCTCCATGGTACAGCAAAACACAGCAGAACAAAACTCCTTGTCCTCTCAATCTGGAGGGCAGAATTTCTATTTTCTTAACCAAAGCCAAGTTTCATTGAGATCTAATTAGTCAGGACATTGATGGCGAATCTTTTAGAGATGAGAGTCCAAACTGCAGCCCAGCACCCACTTATTTACGACAAAGTGCCAACACTGAGGTGTCACCGGATGTCGGCTGCTGGGCAGTGCTGGGGTGGCCTGGCCCACGTGTCCACAGAGAGCCACAGGTTCGCCACCACTGACCCAGGCTGTTCCTGTTCTTCAGCATCCGTCACGGCCAAGAATAGAAGCCCTTGCTTTCTAACTGTTACTGTCCTGCTTGGGGGTAAAGTGCCTGCACCTTGAAGAGAAGGGCAGGTAGTCTTCTTCATGCTGTTTCATCCATACTGTCGAGACTTAGGCATTTGTGACTATAAAGCTTGTTTTATTGTAACTATTTATCGCTAGAGCCATTTTCCTAATTCTCAGCCATGTCAGTATTTACTATTCACAGATCCAAAGGTCCACTTTTGACTTTGTGTTGACCATGATTGTTTCATCTAAATATCTTATTTTTGCATAAGGAGCTTTCCTTACAACTTCATTCTCTTCCTGTCTTTAACGTCTTATTTCTGCAGCACTTTTAAAAGACACGATCATCCATTTAACTTTTCTTCTGTCGCGTGTCTTCTTTTTACTATGCCCATCCTAGCCTCGGTCTTTATTCCTCGCTCTGTTGAGCTTTGACGTCATGACTCATAATTTAAACCACGCCTATGACAATGCTTTTGATCCTCTTGTCTCCTTGTCCCTACATCAAACCCACGTGGCACAGACTCAGCTCTGACTAGTCCAGTATCTGTGTCTTAGCATCCCTGCTTAGGTTGCTGGCGGCCGGCTAAGGGACAGAGGACAAGGCACTCCAGTACTAAAAGCCGCCACTGATGCTATTTCAGCAACATCTAGTCTTGCAAACATTTTCAAGTTTGCCTAGCATTTCCTAATATCTGCTCAGTACAAAGGCTATTTTTACGTCTCTAAGTTCTCCATCCTTATCAGAAAACACTGCCTTCCACTTCATACTCACTGGATAGCATCATTAAGAAAAAAAATATTGATTTAGATTAAAAATATAAGGAAATACTTTCAGGTACCACATCACTCGCTATCTGTATTTATGGGCTGCCTATTGAAAAGACCACTTAGAGCTATATTTAAAGCTATTGATGTTTTCTTTACAGGTTTGATCTTAGATGTCATGAAATTTCAGTTAATGCAAACAGGAAACATAAACTTGTGAAACTTCTTGCATTTAAATTTTACGGATATATCAGACACAAGTAAATCAAGCCTGGAAGTTGTTAATAAAGTCAGAGAATGAATTAAATGGAAACACACGCACACATTTCAGCCAGATTTCTTTTGGCATTAACAGGCAATAAAATGATCCACCACACACTGCCAAGCTACACAGTTTTGTAGAGCGCGTCTGAAATGCAGTGTGCAGTTGGTGGCAACCATCTGCTGAAATCTCTTTACTCCCTGTCACTTGACTCAAATGAAATTAAAATATCGATAGAAACAATTTCTGCAGAGAAATTGGAAAAGTTAATAGGAAAGTCAATTAAGGGCTTCATGAGATTACAGTCTTGCTTCTTGATACTGCTACTGTTCTTAACTATACAGCAGAGCTAAGAATAAAATATAAAATGCAAGAGAAATTACACCTTGCCAAGTACAAAGACCAACATGGAGGCAGTTCTTCTGGGTTAGGTAAAATGCAATACAGCACTAGATTAATCACAGAAGTCAAGCTGACATCCAATGGCAACCGTGTGAGGAGGAAAATTCTACTCAAATGGTGATCTCAGCTCTATAATAAAACGTTAACAATCTTTAAATGCCACTGTCAGTATGTCTTGGCTTTCTGCTTCTGGGCTTCTATATTCTAGCTAAAGTTTCCTTTCTCATTGACTTAAGACTTGGTTCTAATTTCATTTTTTAAAATATACAGAAATAAAGATTCCTGTCTCAGAAAACACTTTCATGGTCAATACTGGTTTATAAATTGTGTGGCTTGGAATTTTTGTTCAGTTTCTTGTCCCTTGTTACTAATTTTCTGCATATCTGAAGGGGCTGGCATGGCTTTAGGGGTCTTAGTGATTATCACTGGGCTCAGAAAGTACCTCCGTTACAAAACCCTGCTGACACGCTCTGTGTCTGAGAGAACCAGCACTACTGTATGATCTGCTTGCACGCGGGGTTTACAGTACTGTTCTCCTTCCCTTATTCTAGAAGTCTTTCCTGGTAACACTATACACCCTGGGTGTCTTCCAGTCTCTCTATCCCAGGACGCTCCAAATCTCTCTCTCTGTCTCTCTCTCTCTTAATGAAGACGTTTACTACTGTCCTCTAAAAACTGGTACGACTGTCCTAGATTATCAGCACAGACCAACTAAATTCTATATCCAGGTAGAACAGAAAGCTTGTAGCTCAAAATCAGGTCTTTAGTTCATTTACAAGACCAAGTAAGTTGTTTCTTGGTCTTAAGTCACTACATTTCTGGAATAGAAAAATATTACTTTATTTCTTTTTGAATAACGTAAATAGAACCTAGATGGAGTCAATATTTTCATGTCTTTTAAATCTGAGACCACAGATATATTTAGGCAAATGATATAAACATGCACATTTATATTCTTAATAGTAACCGACTCCATTAATTTGCTGATCACTATTTCATGCTGCAAATATTAATTCATAGAGGGAGAATATTTTAATGCATGGATTAGACATATAATATTAGGCTGAATTCTTGCAGATGATCTTTATAATTCTAAAAGTAGTTAACTGCTTATTATAAGCCAAATTAAGAGACTAAATAACATGGGTAAAGTTCTACTATATATGCTTCTTAAAAAGAAACAATTTATTTTTATTTTTAGAGCATTTAAATTATAATTATTAATGCAAAATAATAATAAACAAACGGATGGTTTTCATTTCCACACATGTCCTCGTGTGCTCTGATCATCTGATCGCGCCCACTCTCCCTCCAGCCCTCTCTTGCTCGGTCCTCTGGCCCTTTCCCCTACCCTCGGTCCCTCTTGTACTGTCAAGGCTCCTTTTGTTTTTGTTTTTTTCTTTCCATCCATTTTTAAAGCAAACAATTTAAATGCCCTTTTTTCTAAAACAAAAACAACTTAAGAGCTTTGCAAGACTGGTGCTTCCTGAAAAAAAAAAAAAAAACAGAACTACACGGTAATTTTTACACCCTGAAAGAATACTATATAAAGAAGAAAAGTAGAATCTTTGGCAGCTGATTGTGGTTCAATGTGTAAAACCGTGAAAGCCTAGATATTTAAATATGATATTAAAAAGTTCATAAGCATTAATCCCTTTCTACTAGTGTTTGGAACAACTGAAAATAAGAATACTAAAATATTTTCTAAGTTCACAGTTCTGAGGCAACATGGGGGAAACTGTAACCAATTAGAGTGCTGAGTTTTTACATTCAACTAAGCAATCGATAACAGCCACAGTTTTGTATGATTTGATATTTTAACAATACTGGGGTCATATAAAGTTGAATAAAAGCAAGATAATCTCAGATAAAAAATATGACTAGCTTACTTTGGATAGTTTTCTAAAATAAGCCCTAAGGGCCATAACATTTCAACAAGCAGCATGTGTCTCCACAAACAAAACTCCAGATTCTGAGCATTTAAAAATACTTGCCATATACAAATGACAAAATTTTCTCCAATGTAAATTTATTTTTAGAGAAGTTATATATATTTGAAAGTAAATTGTGAGTTAAAATCGTTGCTAAATAAATTAGACACAGAAGCTTAAATACCCCATGTTTTCTCTTACATATGAAACACGAAGCATAAGTAATTTAAAAATCAAAATAAACTATGGACAATAGAAAACAGGGAAATAGAGCTTTTGCAAATAGAAAGGAGATCTAGAGACGCAGGCAGGAGAGGGGAAGAAGAAACAAAGATGAATAAAAGACATTATGTACATATGCTATTATGTACCGAAAACATGTACTAAGAAAAAAGAGTAAAAGAAAAAAAAGAGGAGGAGGAGCTCATTAAGAACACCTGGGTCAGGGGGAGATCAAGCGAGCACACTCCACAGTGCTTCTCCCAGCCAGTGCATGAAGCGGGCTCCAAGAAGCAAATGTCATCACGTGAATGTGGGAAAGAGACCCCAATTTGGAATATCACTGAGCCAGGGGTAACTGTACAGCATTTCCCCATCACTTTATTTTCTAGTCTGGATTAAGATCTGTCCTGAAAATAGGGCAGTCTGAGAGACATTTTCCCCATGACTTTCCAAGAAGGTGAGCATTGTGTCACGCTGTGACAGCAGCAGGACAGCACACGTCCACGCCACGAGCTGGCCGGCTTTCGTTTGCTGACTGACCCAACAATTATTCACTGAGTGCTTGCTATGAATGTGCAGTTTTTAAATCAGCGTTGATAGTCAATGCATAATAAAGACAGTAGACTGGATTATATGTTCTAAGAGAGGGAGACAGCCAATAAACAATGGAGCCAATAGCTAGGAGTATTATAAAGTAGTTCAGAAGGTAAAAAACGATAGAGGACACAGCAGGTAAGGCAAACGAGTGTGGGCAGGAGGAGCAAGATAAGTTAAGCAGGGCTATCAGGAAAGACTTGTTGGAAAAAAGACCACCAAAAGAAGATCTGCAAATGGGGAGTAAGCGTCTACTGCTGAATCAGGCTGGGCAGAGGAGCCGGGCACCCGGTCCGAAGGCTGGAGGAGGCAGTCGGCCTGCTCTGCCCCAGCTCAGTAAGAAGGCTAATTAGGGGCCAGAGGAGGGGGAGCAAAGAGGACAGTCACAGGATGTGAGGTCAGAGGGAATCTGTGAGGTGGGAAGACCACACAGGGGCTTGAAGGCCATTATAAAGTCTTTAGCTTTCACTAGGAATAAAGCAGAAGCCAGCGTAGGGCTTTGGACACAGGATTGATAGGACCTGGATTATACCTTAAAGGGGTCGTCCTGAAGGCTGTGTTGAAAATACTCAGCATGGAGATGATGCTCACAATAGCACATTTTATAGGAATATTTTATATATATCACACTAAGTGTATGTGTGTGTGCGCGTGCACGCGCGTGTGTCTGTGTATGTTTCTTTATGGAAACCGGATGGGGATTAGGTTCCATAAGAAGTATCAAGGAAATGTAATTCATGCATTCATTCACGTTCTAAAAGGCAAGTACATTTCACGGGTAATCTTCAGTCAGCATCTGTCTCACAACTGAGCTTTAATAGGAATCAAGCAGGTAAGTACCTGTTGTAGTCAGGGGTTGCAAGGAGAATAATTACATACAGGACACAGAATTTATAGTATTATTTACGATGGTCACCCAGCGTTAAATATAAGAAAGTGCAGGAAATCTGTCCACAACATGAAAGACCTAGAGAATCCATTTGAGGGCCTGGATCTCACAGCAGTGTCCTGCATGAGTCCAGCTGAAGACCCAGAGCCTATGACAATGCCTCCCACGAGTCCAGCTGGGGGCCTAGAGCCCACGACAATGACTCATGCAAGTTTTACGGATCTGTGCTGGGCAGGTCCAAAGGTCAGTGGTGGAAGCTAGAAAGTCCATGTCAGCAGGGTGAAGGAGCTATGCCAGTAGTTTGAGGGTTCTACACTGGAGCCAAGAAGTGACACTCAAAATAAGGGCCAGCGCTTTCCTGAAAAGCACCACAGCCATACTCAGTGACAGTGAGGTTTCAAGCTCCTCCAATGATGAGAATAGTTGAGTATATATCAGGAAGCCAGTGTGACAAACTTCTCCTGGAGATAACACAGCAAAAATCTTCCCGTCTGGAGCCAGAAAGCGATGCTTAAAGTAAGGACCAGACCTCTCCCAAAGTGAACTGTAGCCATCCTCAGTGACAAGGCCCCAAGCTCCTCCAATGATAATGGCCAAATTCATACCAGGGAAGCCAGCATGACAAGCTCCTCCAGGAGAACCAACAGGGCCAAACAATAACACTTAGGAGACCCCACAACGCCCCACATTTCCGCACCACGTCTCCTTTCCTCAGGTGGGCCATCTATACGCAGCACCACGCTGATTTAATTCAGCTGCTGTTAAGTTTACCACCAGTTCTTAATCCATAACACCACCTGTGTTATTAATCGCAGGCCCGATCTGAAGGGCCGGTCTATTGCATTGCCAATCAAGAGTACAACCACATGCTCTGAAAATTTACAGTTAAATAAAATAAGCTGGTCCTTACAGCGCCGGAACCAAGGCGAGTTTGGGGCATCACCAACTGACAGATATGGAGTGAGGATAAATGGCAGTAAGATAAACAAAATGTCTGTTTTGGATGCCTGCCTCTGTAGAAAGAAACATAACCTCTCTCCCAATCAGGCTGTCGTGCAGAATTAACTGTGAGACCCTGGAGACTGTAACCAGGAAGCCGTGCTCTCACACCCGGACAAAGGAGCATGGCAGCCAGGTGCTGCGCTCCGTCACCGCGTCTCCCCGTCCCAGGGCCACCGACGGCAAGCGTCAGACGGAGTCAATAACTGACTGCTTGATTGATATTTGTGAGAGAAACTGAAGTTCTGAACATCATCTGCGTACATCTGCACATGAAATTTATCTTTTACTTGATAGATAATTACTACATTGCGGCAGCTGGGATGTAGCTGAGTACTACACCGCATCCTCAGCATGTGCAAAGCCCTGGGTCTGATCCAGCACCGCTTTTAAAACTGCTATTAAACTTTCCACCACGTGACACAATTAAAATTTGGAGGACTTTTTTTTTTACATGTAGAGGATTCCCATAATGAGTAAGTTATGATAAATGAAAGATATCTGTCAAAATAATAATTATCATTACTGAATTTTATCTTTGCTTTCTGACAAAAATTAGGTAGTAAAGAGAGTTTTCTAGACCTGGTATACTCTTAGTCTGTGGCAATAAAGTACTATGCCAATTTTACACAAATCAGATGTATGATACATATTCCACCACATTCCCCAACATGGAATATTGGTTCTGGAAGGCAGAGTTTGCATTTTAATTGTGATATCAAACGTATAAATGAGTCTTCTTTTGGAGATAAGGATGATTTAAAAGGAACCATTTTCAATGCTAAGCATGTGACTGGCCATTCTCTCGTTTTTTCCCACAAAGGTAGACTTGTTAACTATCAATTACACGGAGTTGGTCACTATTTATTATGAATATATAATGTGACAAAAACATGACTGGAGGAAGTTGGATGCAGTCACAAATATGTGCATACCAGATAACATTCCCCATCAATCTGGTTGTCCTAGGTCACGTTCTGAACATGAGATCATGTGTATGGTAATTACAAATTATGGTACTTACTGGCATGGGATATGCTATGAAAACATGAACAGTGGCATTTTAGTAATCAAAGAGAACACTTAGGACTACAGAAAGTTCAGGATGAGGTCAATATTGTTGTTTTGAAAACTCATTTTCCAAAAGCCAAAATCTTGCTGTAATAAAACATTATCTAAAGTATGTCGAGAAGGAATGGAAAATATTTCTGAACAAAGGTATTCTTGGAACAATGAATACTGCAAACTGTATTTAAAAAGGTAGCTCAGTGCCTGGGGCTCAGTGGTGGAGCCCGTGTTTCGCACGCCCAACATCCTGGGTTCAATTCCCAGCACCAAAACATAAAACATAAAAGGTTATTTCAATTTCTTCACTGCACAATGCTCAGAGCCCTTAAAATGGAAATTGGTCTAGGACACTCCAGGAGAGAAATAAAGGAAAGCAGTGTTTTCTAGGCTTAATTGTCCACAAGAGCGACTCACGTTTTCATCTCTCAAGGACAGAATCCATGGGAAAGACACTCCACCTACTCTGCGTGGAGGGAGTTCCCCGGCCCCATGTGAGCCCGACACACAGCCTGCAGAACCCACAGCTTTCTCCTCACCCTCACTTTCTGACTGCAAAGCTTGCACATGGGCCCTAACAGATCTAAGTGAAGGACTTCTGGATAGCAAAATAAAATAACTTCCATCATCTCTATACATTAGAATAATTTCTTAGCAATATTTTAAAAACTGAGTCTCAGGAAAATAGCTTTTTCATTTACATCCCACTATGCACTTTTGCATAAAAAGAAGTTTGACTCCCAGCCTGTGCCCCTCTTCCTCCCCCACGGACTGGCCACTTTCCATTCCGTCTTGCAGCTGATTCCATGCGAAGTGATATGTACTCCTTTCCTCTGAGTACGCTGCAGTCCAAGTACCGAACTGCCCTGTGCTGCGGCTCAGAACCACATGGGCTCACACACAGAAAAAATCGAGAGTGAGCTAAAAGGTCTACCCGGTCTCCTGTTGCATGGAAACTGGCGTGCACAGAAGGACAGTGGCACTGCTCTTTAGGAGCCACACACAAGATGCATGTTGTAGAATAACTCAGGCAAACGCAAAAATTCAGCTACACATTTTCAACTTGTTTAGACTGTCAGAGGCCACTTCTATCAGTCAATATCCACTGAGGCCAATGGTGATTTCAAAGGATAAAGCGACTTGGGCCTGGAAAGAGAAAACTGGGTCTAACTTCTGGGCTTCATAGGAGAGGTTAGGTAGACACAGTGTTGAATTCTCTTGGTCACTGTCAATTCATATTTCTCGCTAAACACAGTAGATCTTCACTAGGGTACTGACCAAATTTTTCATTTCAAAAGTAAAGTAAGCCACTTCTGAAAAATAAACCCTTTTCTCCTTCTAAAGTGATGGGCTATTATTCCATGTGATAGGATTTTTAAAAAAAAAATTCAAAGTAATGCGTGAAGAATTTAATTAGTAATGTGCTGCAGACATTGAGTTACCTAAAATATGAAAGAAATCATTGTCTTGATCTTGATTTCAAGTGATTCTGCCATTTAAGTCATAACATAAATAACAGACAAATGAGCTGAACCACAGTGTGGCAGAAATGCAAAAAAGAAAAAGAAAGAGGTAAACAGATTTCCACATAGTGTTAAGGCAAAAACAGGTTTTGTCAAGAGGATTAAAAAGAAACAATCTGTACATTCTGTTCTATGCATCTGTAAACACCTGATGCTTAGAAACATTTAGACATTTTAATGTTTTGCTATATAATTAGCTGCACTACGCTAATCCATGAATATCAAAGCACTGCATATTGTGGAAATTTATTAATGATTACATTTCAAAGAGGAAAACAAGAGAGCAATGAGAACGGGACTACTGAGAGTTTGACGGGTGACGTCCAGAGAGTCACTCCAATCGAAGCAGAAGGCTGAGTGACTGCAAGACACTGAAGTGTAATGGACAGCTCACAGTCATGTCTCCACGTTGTGTAATGAGCTATACGTCCTGATTGCATTATTAGAGAAGAAGTGCAGGGTCACTTGGTAGTAGACACTAAAAAGCCTCATGTTTATTTCAAGTCCAGAGACTTTTTCCGTTTCATCTGACCAAGTGTTATTATTGATAGTGGAGGAAAAGATATCCCTGGGTGAAATACACTCTAAATGTATGAAAATTGATTCAGCATTTGTATTATGCTTAAAATGAAATTTGGAGGTGAAAATTATGCCCTGAAAGGTAATGAACTACTGTGCTGGGTGGTGGTAAAATTACTTTGCAGGAAGATAAAATATTTATTCATTCAAGAAGATAACAGTAAGGAAAGCTGCATTTCTGTTATAACTATCTTCAGAGAGTCTGAGGCAAAATGACCTGTGCTTTTCAATAGAGATCATTTAATATCTAATATAAAATAAATTTAGCATCTTAATGCGGTTTTAGTCATGCACTTTTATATTCCTTCCCTAATACTGAGACTCTGAGGTGGTTCGTGTAAGGCCCCTCAATTTTGGGTCACGGAAAACGAATCGCCTGCACTTCTGTGCAATGGTAATGAGCACACGCATTTTTCAGGCCAACGTCACCTCCTCCAGTTATTTCTTTCTCTCTTGAATCCCCATAACCAAGGCAGGAAATGGGTAAAACACGAGAGAGGATTAATATTTTCCAGAGTTATTGGAAAACTGTTTCTCAGAGTGCTCTCATGAAGATCAGTGGTGCAACTGACTATAACAAATGCTACAGAAAACGCAAATTAGACAGCACATGTAGAGTCCAGGTCCTTGGGATGGGACGGGACGGGACGGCCAAATTCCTCATGCTGTCGCCAGCCGTGTGGCACTTAAGGGTTGGAACTTCGTAAGTATTCCAACTCTGACTTCATCTTCTGGGAAGGGGAATTTTGGTGAGTCTTTAAATTCTAATAAACCACTAGAATAAAGTATTTCTGACTTTTCAGACATTTCAACTTTTCTTATCCTTTTTTATCCTGTATTTTAGAAAACATCTCCCTAAAAAGTAAAAGTCGAAAAAGTTCATGCATTTATAAATTAATAATTTCTACTAATCAAGCTAATTGAGACAGTATTAAGAAAATAATTGAGCAATTTATTAAATAATTCCAGTGCATGGATGGGATAACGTTATAAACTAAGACCGATTAAAATTACTTATTCCATGAGATACAATTAAAACACACAGTGAATGCTTAAATTTAAACAAATTTCATTACACACTGCCATTAACCCACCTTAAAATCTCCCCCTTGCTTCAAACACATTTGCCCCTCTGGCACTGGCCGCTCCCCGAAGCAGCCCTGGAAGCCCTCTTCCATCAGCGTCCTCGGCTGTGCTGCTGTGGCTGCCCGGACGCTGTGAATGGACTCAGACCACCCCCCTTTCACTGTGATCTTGACTTTGGAGAAGAGCCAGGAGTTGCGCCATGGCAGATCCAGTGAAGGGTATGTAGGGGTGCGACACAACGCACTGATGAGCCTGCCTTTCTGCTGGGTGGTACTCGGTAGCGATACTCACTGCATCTTTTATTACACCTTGTAAATAAAAGGGAACTCCCAGAATTGCTTCAGAATCTGGCAAGAACAATGCAGGAAGTGTGTTTAAGTGAGGGGTGGCATTCTGAGAGGGGATTCGTGGCCACGTGTCCTCCACCATAATACAATTTAAAATTCTAATCTTCACTGTATATTTTGATCACCCATGGATATTATATATTTTATTTTAACACTGAAAAATTACTCAGAACATCAGCTCATTTTAATGTATCTAGATCACTTTTTACCAATAATAGATAATAGCACAAATCCTATTTTCCTTTAAAATTTATCTCAATCATGTATGCATGCTTTAGTTAATATATTTTTAAAATACATTGTTCAGTTACACCTACTCAAGTATATTAGGACACATGAAGTTACAGAATGTCATGTCTGAATTATAAGGCTTGCATATGGTTTCTTATACATTTATTTAAAAAATACATAAAAAGTCATTGAAACTCGATAAAGGGAACGAAGGACAAACAAAAGGAAGGGAGACAACACAATGAAAAGGAGTACGGCAACAGTGCATCCAGTAGATCTAAGGCAGGAAAGAATCAGATTTATCTGAAAATGCCTTGAAATTTAAGTCAATTTCCAAGCAGTGTGCTCCAGTCTGTAACTGCAGATCTATAGAGAATAGGAGGTCCAGGTAGCAAGGGAGCCTGAGCTGGGTGGCTAGCCGACGTGCCGGGTGTGCGTGTGTGTGTGTGTGTGTGTGTGCCTGTGTGCGTGTGTGAGCCCTCCACAGGGAACTCCAGCTCCTGGGCGCAGTCCTGGCGCTGAGCACCGTGAGTGCGGAGGGAAGGGAGGGAGGGAAGCGCAGGAGAGGAAGCCCTGAGGGCTCGGAAGGTGAGGGTGCGCAGGGCGGGCTGCCTTGGGCTAGGGCCCTGCTCCAGTCCCCCACTGCCGGACGCCACCCTGTCTCCTGGGGGCCCTGTGTTACTGCTGTCTTTCCGGCTCCTAGATGTCCATGAGCATCCCCCCCACACACACACACAGGAGCCCCTTCTTGTTGCCCCTTCCATAGCAAATGAAATATTCATTAAATCTATAATTTCATTACCCAGGGAAGAGGACCCAAAAGTTCTGGAATGGTAATTTCAAATAGTGTTAGCTTGCAGCTTAGAGTGAGACTAGGACATTGTATCAGGACTCAAGCTCAGGACCTGGAGCTTGCCAGGCAGGCGCTGGGCCACCGAGCTATCCTCCGGCTGGTAATCTCAAATGGATGGTAACTTTCCTTCGTGTTCCTTAGTATAACCAGTGACTCACATGTATTACCGGGCCGGTCCCTCCTTTGCTTCTGTGCTTTAGTTTCCGACATATTCCTGTGCACTGTACTAGTAAACGATTCGCTCCACTTCAAGGAGAGGAGGCATCACATGGAGAGGCGGTGCATAACTTCTGGTAATATATAATTTCCACATGCGTCACTTTAAAGCTTCTACTTCTGCCGAGGGAGTTCTGACACACCCTGCTTACCTATGCTTAGAACAAATGTAAAGTGCTTGTACTGTGGAGTTCAATGCATTTGTGCCATAAAAATAAGGATTTAGAAACAAAGAAGAGGAGCCAAACAGAAAAGACACGCGAACATTATTAAATTAATCAGTACCTCAGAAAGCACAGGAAAAGTTGTGCCTGCTTTGACACTAAAAGTAATGTTGGCAAGTGCATATTAAATAGTACTAAGT
This sequence comes from Dasyprocta punctata, assembly GCA_004363535.1. Lineage (NCBI taxonomy): Eukaryota > Metazoa > Chordata > Mammalia > Rodentia > Dasyproctidae > Dasyprocta > Dasyprocta punctata. The sequence goes on along the minus strand of RJWM01013181.1, from coordinate 15,596 downwards.
ACAGATTCATCTACTTGACAAGAAATAAGAATTATATGATGTTCTCAATATAGATAAGCCTCGCACAAATCATACAACCATGGCTACCACGGAGTGACCTCTCTGGTCCGCGCCAGGACAGACTTGGTGACTGCACAGAGTCAGGCCGTCACCCCTTGGTGATGTCCCACACGTGGAGCTGATCAATGATCCCTCTTGCTGTCTAACCTTACGCAGTTCAGGTGACCATGCTGGCTTTTAATATCCTCACGGAAAATGTTCTGCCAGCAGTTTTCAAATATCTCTCTTTGGAATTTGATGGTTCAGATAATTCTTGTACATTTTCAAGTGTTTTCTTTTCCCCAACAATTACTATTTAAACCACCTTACAAACTGATCAACTGTTCTGAGCTTACCTATTCTTTTAACCTCTACAATTATATGAATGAGTTCTGATAGGCAGGCAAATAAAAGTTTTTGCATAGAGAACATTTTGTGATAGAAAAGGTGCATATCGGATGTCAGGGTAGCAGGGTACTCAGAGAATATCTGGAAATGCTATTATCCTCACCCAAAAGAGCATGAGATGGATAATGTCCTCCATGCAAGGGTGATCTGTGTTTTGCCGAGTTTTGATTGGAACAGCTAAATTATTCAAAAAGGTTTACTACCACTGGTCACAGGTGTACTACCGCTGGTCACAGGTGTACTACCGCTGGTCACAGGTTAATGCATTTACTAATGAGTTGTTCACCTTAACAAATCAATATGCTCCTTTACATCAAGAATATGTTTTACAAAAAAGGGAATCTTTTTTGCATTTAAAAACATATCTGAGATGAAATGACGTCTGCACTTTGTGGAGGAATAGTTTCAGCTGAAACTTTATCTTTACTGTAATTTGTCTATTTACAGGGTTAAGGATGAGTGTTTCTCCTTTCACTTTTTAAGGAATTTTACTTTGATTATAGTGTTTGTTCTTGTTTATAAATTATCTTTGTGAAGGTCTTCAAATTCTTCAAAGAAGACTATTAGAAATGAGAGGGAAAGGGCAGAAGAGGACTAACGCGTAACTCTTCATGGGGAGATGTGCTGACACCAGCTGGTGCTTTCTCTCCCTCTAATGTGCCCTGGGTAACTGACAAGACCAATGAATGAGACTGGGCCAAGGTATCAAAAGAATCACTCAGCTCCAAATTTACTTTGACTTAAAGATAAATACTCATTGGAAAATGTAAAGTTTCAGATGAGAAAAGTGATTGAAAGAAATAATAGTTTCTTAGAATTGTAAAAAGTCTTTATTATAAAAAAGAAATTCAAATGTCCACACTATAGCTGTCAAGCCCTAAACTCCTAACTTTAAACAAAGAAAACGAAGAACATGGACGAAGAATATGTGAGACGAGATGGCACTCTGAAAGTAAGGAAGATTTCAGTCAGCACAGTTGTCTCAATATGTAAAGAAAAATTCTGTAAATTATGGAATTCTTTGTTCATGGACAGTACTATGTAGTCCTGGTGACCGAGCTGTCAAAACAATACCATTACACATCAGTAATTCAAACTTCACTCCCAAGTTCTTTGGCTTAGTCATTTGGAGAAAAGTTTCCTGTTTGCATGAATAATATGAAGAGTTAATCAGTTAAAATAACTATATTTTCAGTGTGTTTCAAATGTATATTAAACAACCCTATCACTTTAAGTACCCACTTAACAGGAACCTAAACCATCCTTCTTAATTAATGTTGGAAGCAATGGCAAAATTAAGAAATCCCTGATCTTGTTTATGGAACAATATACTTTGTATTTTGATTTTTTGGATGCCAAGATATACTCCTAAATTCCATATATTTCCATTAAATATTAATAGTTTAGCCTCTCCTGTCTTATTTTTGCCATTTCAAATGAAAAACTAAGAGTAATTACAAAAATACAAAACATATAATCTGCAATAGAAATCTCAGCAAAACAACAAGATTTGAAGATAAGACTTTAAAAATTCTCGTTAATAGCACAATTACAAGACTACATTATTTTTACTCTATTGTAATTATTGATCATATTCACCTCCAAACCAAAGCCCAAACAGCCAATAATAAATATTATATGCAAATATGTAAAAGTGGTATTTCCTGTTTTATCCAAATCGCTTATGTTGCTTATAAACGGCTTTGTCATTATAGACAAATGTCTAATTAGATCAAATTTTAGATATTGTATTGTTTTTTATTACCTAATCTGTAAAACAATGCTATCGTGAGTAAATTAGGGCTCGAAAGTTAGGTGCGCTTTTCTGCGATTATGCACGCGTTGCATCGTGCCCAGTCTCGGGGCCTGTACCTGCACCAGGACCACCGCGTACCCCCCTCGCCCTGTGAAGACAGCAGGTCGCGCCTGCACCCCCTACCCGGACTGGGCCGCCGGCCTGACATCCTCAACATCGCCACTGTCCCTCCCCCAAGGAAAAGCCATTAGTGTTTTCGTTTTCCCTACTCAGAAACGCTGTGACCTTAGTCTCACCCTCGGAATTGTCCGTGAGTGACCAGCGTTGCTGCGGACGTATTAACGGGGAAACCGCGCACTGCCTCCCTCCCCGCGCCTGCAGCCGCCAGGGCCCAGGGACCATGCGCCTCCCCACCGCCGCCTCCCACGCCACAGACGCGCCCTGAGTCCGGGAGGCAGGAGGCACAGCTGTGACTTTAATTTTAAATTAAAAGTATAATTTGAAAATAACTGGACTTCTTAAAACCTAAATGGCCTAAGCCTTTTCTGGCAGGAAACTGAGCGGAAACCTATGATATTGCTTCATACTGTGACTAAGAATTAAAAAGCAAAGGTGATTGGACCTGGGGTAGTTCACCAGTAGCGCTCTCGCCTAGCCCTGTGTCCATTCCCAAGTGCTTAAAAAAATTAACAAAGTGACACTGTTTACAGAAAAACAACCAACTCTTGTTTGTGTCACATTGAGTACAAAATGCAAGCCATCTGGGAAAGCGTGTGCTGGTGTCAGGTTCTTGTGTGTGTGCCCTTACTCTAGAGGGGCTGGGCAGCACAAACGGGAAAGAGTAACAACCGAGTGTCAGAGATGAGGCGGAGGAGGAGTTTCTTCAGGTCCCCTGGACGTGCAGTTCAAACACTGTGCGGAGGAACTGGTGCCCTGTTCACTATAGCTCATGGAAGGCGGTTTCTGAACAGTAAAGTGAGATCCGTTAATCAAGGAAGGAGATTTCAAAATAGTTTATACTGCATACTTTACATGTAGATGTAAAATTAGCTACTTAAAGAGCAAGAACTAATTGGTAGAACACAAGTTGAAGACATATTTCAGGATTATATAATTTTGTCCAAAAATGTCTATTTAAAAAGGTTATACTCTTTCATTATTACAATATCTATTGTGTACTTAGGATCTTATTACTCTTTCAGATTTTTATTTTTTATTATTTTTATACTAGGGAGACAATATGCTATTTATAAATGTGTGTTTGATTTATTTCACTTATGAGTGTGGTCTCAAGTTGCCTCCCTTTACCTATAAAAGCCTCAAGATTATCCTTTTTTATAGCTGAATAATATTTCATTGCATAAAAATACCACATCTTTTTTATCCATTCTGCTGTGGATGGGCTCAAAAGGACAGAACAACTAGGATAGGGAAAAGGAAAAAAGGAAGAATGGAAAAGATTATATATATGTTGGTAAGCACATATAAATGTATATATGTATATGTATGCTAGGTAGGTAACTATACTACTAATCTCTGTTAGTTCATCAAAAAGAACAGTTCGTGCTGTCATTGTTTGATTGCACTTTTGTGCCTAGATTTTATAACCCGAACAACAACTTCTAAGACAACAATATGCAATATCGACTAGTGTTAATTCCCTACTTTTTTTAAAAATTCTGTATCATTTCTATCCTTTTTTTCTGTTTTGCCTTTTTAAAAATAAACAAAAAATAAATGTTATACTCTTAAGTTTTTCTGGTTTCAATTTTAAATTCTCAGTGTGAAATGGAATCTTTGACTGTGGGTTACCAGCACCTTCCAGCAGCCCACCGCTTCTCTCTTAGTTAAGCCTCTCGGGACGGCAGTCGCCTTTGATAGCGGAGTGTTGTGTTGTTCTCTCTGTCCCACCATCCTCGTCTGCATTCCCCTCCTCACTGTCATCCTTATTTAACCGAACAATTACTCAGTCTGGTCTCTCATTATCAATATATCCCAAATAATTCTTCATAATCTTTGTCTTCTAAATTTTGGAAATAGTGTTCTGGGTTTTAAATGCTACCAGTACTGTCACAATCTAACTCATATTCTAAGAATGGGGCCTGGCATATATTTGGTGCATTAATCGAAACAATTTATTTTACTATTAGCACAATTTATAATTTATTTTACTTATTTCTACGTATTCACTCAGTTAAAAATTTTACTGAACAAGTTATTTAATAGATTCTGAATACTGACTCAATTTCTGTCCTTGATTTCTCTTTTTATACCAAATTCTTCAATAATCATTAATTTTTTAAAACTGCTTCCATCTCCAAAGTCATTTACAGGTCAGTGTTAGCACGTGTTTATCATGTTTTTATCTGAAATTATAGAATGGATATTTGGCGATGTTTTAAGATAATGTAAAATTTATATTTAATACTCTATAACTCTCATATAAGTATGAGAATTTGATAGATTAAAGAGGTAAGAGTCTTGCTTTGGAGATCAATCCTGTATTTGGATCTACAGATCTTTGGCAACACAGATAACTTTTGAGGGATGCTGAGCCCACAGGTTAAGGACCACAGTATTTATAGAACTGCAGAGCAATTCTTTTGATTATAGTATCAGCTAATGGAGAAGAAGTAACTCATCAAGATGAAATCAAGGTGCTGAGAGAAATGAGAAAACGATTCTAGGCATCTACAAAGCAATCCAAAGGCTTGCACAGAGTGCCCTTGGAGACTGCAGAACTTGTGCAACCAGTGAGAGCAGAGATAATTAGTGACAAATCGTTCTTAAGGTATTAAGCATCTCACAGCCTCCTAACTCCAGACTCATCATTCGGCCCATCACCATGCAGTAAGCATTTGATCATCTACACTGACTAGAAGGAAAAGAAACTTGCAATAGGTTTTGTGGGAAAATTGCACTCAGATAATTATTCACTGCTCCTCTTCTCTGTCTTCCAGGTTATGCCAATCAATGATCAGTGCTAAGGTGGCCTTGGGTTTCAACAATAAGTAATACCATTACTAGTTGTGGCTCAAAACCAATAATGGTTTTAGTCATGGTGTAAGTGATAGGTCTTCATTATGTATTACAACTTATCAAGTAAGAAACGCTTGATATTAGGTGATTATGAATTTCTTAAATAAAATCTGAAAATGGTCACAGTGCTATAGAAACTCAGGAACCACTTTGGAGCAAGTAACAATTACATCAATTCATGTGGCTTTGTGCTTATTTCCATTAACTGCCACACTATTAGAATACAGTTAATTACAAAACAGAAAAGGGAATCAATTGATTTTCAAGAGAGCAGTACAAGGAAATTCTTGACAACATTTTAACAGCCACAACTTTGAAGGAATGATATCTAGGTTGTGAGCTGTGCTTCTCTGAGTGCACTAAGACTTATTCATTTATTTATTTTTATGCTATAACTGAACTTTCTTTTGTTTTAAGATGTTGCTGTGATAGTTAGAACTCCTGGCAAAAGCTAGCCAAAATGTATCAGCTACCTCCTAACTCGTAGGTTTCTCATTTTCTCAATGGTAGTTTTGCTGGCTGGTGGCTTTTTGTTTAAAATATTATTTTTCCTATATATTCCCCTGTGTAAAAGACTGAAGTTTTCATTTTTTAACAAGACAGTATGAATTTTAGGGACACATTTATTACTACAACTTTGCAGTACGTAATGTCTACCTTCTCTGTGTGGAGTTGGCACATGTACATGACAGCTTCACTCAGTTCTCATTCCCTTTCCCTCCCCTGATATCTTGATCTCCACTGCGTTTGAGAAAGATTTATCCCCTCACTTCCAATCAATGATCTTTCATTTTGCTCTTATTTATAATTTGGGTTCCTCATGTAAGAGAAATCATGGTGTATTTAAACTTATGTGTCTGATTTATTTCATGTAATGTTATGGTCTCAGGGTACACCCATTTTTCTACAAAGGACTCAAGTTTGTCTTTCCTTATGGCAGAGGAGTATTCTGCTTTGTGCAAACATTTTCTTTTTCCATTCCTCTATTGATGGGCATACAGATTGCATTTTTATATTTGTCAGTGTTACGGCTTGAATCTACATACCCCACCAAGCCTCATGTGGTCATAGGTGGAGCTTTTCTGAGGATGCTGGATCTACAGTATGTGATACAGGGACCACGGATGTGATGCTAGCATTGATTCATGGTGTGACACTAGGATTAAGAGTGCCTCGCCCTGGTGGGCAGCCTGGATAGAACATAAGGGTCACAAAAAGGGCTGCTGTTGTCGCTGTTTGTTGCTTGCTGCTTGCTGCTTTGGTGCTTTGTTGCCCTCCTGCCTTCTGCCTGCCTGCCATGAACAGGTTTTCCTCTGCAGTGTCTCTCCGCTATGCCAGCCTGCCTTGGAGCCAGTCAGCTATGCACTGCAGCCTCTAGACTGTGAGCTAAATAAACCTTCCTCCTTTAACTCTGGCATTGGGTATTCTGTCTCAGAAATGAGAAAAGCAACTAAGAAAATCATCTTCCAAACTTTATTTAAAAATTTCAACACATAAAGTCTAGATTTTCCTCTGTCTTGTAGGATGAAAATATGTGCTTTCTTCTGTGTTTTCCTTATGTGTAGTTACTTTCCTGCATGATCATTATTAGCATTTTCCTGTTTCAGAGCTAGAATCAGTTTTTGAAGAATGGTAAGCAAGAACATTCTCCATGTTCTTTTACCATAGAGAAGAAAAAGATTTTACTTTTCCTTCATAGTCAAGCTCTTAGTAGGTTTTCTATATCCATTTCTAAGATCTCAAAAGGAAATGCTATGGCTTGTGTCTAGATGTCCCCCAAATCCTCGTGCAGTCATAGGTGGGGCTTTTCAGAGGTGGCTGGGTCTAGAATGTGTGATGTTGGGATAAAGGGTGTGTGATTACTAAAGTAGTTCAATAATTGGCTTGGCACTTGCACTAAGCCAAGTATTCTAGGTAGAATATAAAAGGGGCAGAAGAAGTTGCTATCGCCATTTGGGGCTGGTTTTTGCCTTGCTGTCTTCTGCCTGCCATGAAGGGTTTTTCTCTGCAATGCCCCTCTGCTATGGCACCCCGCCTTGGAGCCAGTCAAGCGTGAGTTGAAACCTCTACAAACTGTGAGCTAAATAAACCTTCCCTCCTTTAACTTTGGGTGCTGGGTACTTTTTCCCAGCAATGAGAAAATTAACTAATACAGAGAAATAATGTTCCCAGCTATGCCACTTCAAGAATTATGGCTATCAACAAGACACATGTCCAATCTAATGAAGGAAAGAAGGGACCATCCTTATGTATATTTTTCTCTATGCTGAACTGAATTCAAAGTCTTATAGATGAAACACACACAACTTTACACAAGGTATAAATGATACGTATCTCTATATCTATCTATTATATATACATTTTTATAAAATTATATGAATCTCTAGTGGTGGTCATTGGAATCTTAAACCAGGCATGACACAATTTTTTCAAGTTCTGTCACTTGATAATATTAAAATCCTATGTACTATCTGTGTCAAGACTGTGATGGGGCTCAATAAAAAAATGTTAAATTTTAATTATAACAATAACACAGGTATTGGGGTCTTTTTTTTCTTTCCTTTTTTTTTCTTTCAATGTGTTAGAAACCAAACTGAGAACTTTATGTGCATTTGGTATGTGATCTACCACTGAGTTACACGACCAGCTCTATAGTTATTAGAGAAGGCAACAAGATCATTTCTCTGTTGTCTGTGACCTAATATCCTACCTCCAGGGAGACTCTCTCTTCACCATATATATACATTCAGTGAGCAACATTTTGCTGAGTGCTTCATGATTTCTATTCATGAGACAATGTACTATTTCAATTCTTAATTATTATTAAACTTTCCAATTCAATTGAATAAAAGAGTCTGCCAATTTAGTAAAATAAAGCACTGTCATTATTTTGAAGTAACCCATTGCCTTGAGTTAGAAAAAGGGAATTGTATTCAGGGTATTAAGGACCCCTATCAAAACACAACCTGTAAAACCACATATAGCAGTTCTGGTCCTGCACTGTAACAGAAAGGAATAATACAACATGCAATGGCAATGTTTTCATATATCTTTTGCCATCCAAAGGGAGGGGAAATATGTTAACATCATTGATGTATATATTAACTTAGGATTTTTTTCATTATTTATCAAGCAATTTATTAACAGTCCCAATCTATGTTTCATAGGCAAGCACAAAAAAATTTAATACAGTGTTTCTTTGACATATTGTGGATTTATAATTGGTAATGCTCAAATTAATGATGTTTCATTGACCTCCTACTGTATGTTTGGACAAAACTCCTGTCTGGATGGAGACCAGCAAGCTGGAAAATTTGCTGAGGGCACTACAATCCTTTACTTTGAACAATTCATTTAAACACTGAAACTTGAGTTGGTTTCCACCCTTCTATGTCATTTGGTCATTTCATAAGGAATTGTGGGTTCTGTTGTTGGTACTCTTGGATGACTGTAACCCTGGGACATACAAGAAGTTGGGTGAATTCTGCGTCATCTACAGGAGGGAGAAGTTGCATTGACATGCAGAGATGCTCCAGTCTATAAAGGAACCAGATGTCAGTGGAGTTCCAAGGTCCCACTACCACAGCCTCTGTGTTATTCTACAGTATCTGTCACGATCCTTTATCTGGGATGTTTATGAACATTAATGTGCAGCGATGATGGCATTCCTGTGAACTTTAATATTTGATATCAGAAGGAACCTTGATAGCCAAGTGATTTTTACATAAGGAAACAAACACACAAACAAACAAACAACAGGAATTTCAGTGTTTGCCCCTCACAGTTCTGCAGATTAGTGAAGTAGACAGGACCATTCTTTGCTTAGTGCTAGTCTTGGTTACTTTTTTCTCGTTGCCCAGACAAAATACCTGACACCCAAAATTAGGGAAGGAAAGGTCTATTTAGCTCACTGTTTGTGGAGATCTCAGTCCATAATCAGCTGGCTCCAAGGCAGCAAAAGCAGTCAGAGCAAAAGTGGGGGAGAAGAGGCTTGTTTTCCCCCTTTTGCTCTAGCTGCTGCCTAGCAGTGTTGCCCCAGTGCCATGCCACCATGCTGCCTTGGAGACAGCTGATTATGAACTGAAACCTCCAAAAACTGTAAACTAAATAAACCTTCCCTTCTCTAATTTTGGGTGCCAGGTGTTTCGTCCTAGAAACGAGAGAAAAGTAACCAAGACAGTGCTGAAGCAGGCAAAGCAAGCGGGAAACAGTACCAGGCAGAAAGAATTTCTTAGATGGCAAAATGTATCAACACAACATTAAGACAGGCACCAGCAACCTGCATCACATGTACGTACTTGGATATGTATTTATTATATAGCGATAAGCCCTAAGGAAAATGAGTAGGAAAACAAAGGTGAAGACGGGCAGAGCGTAACGGGACAACTTCCTGATGTGCTACACAGGGCGGTCAGTAGAGCTGTGAACAGAGACGTAACAGGACGGTAGCATGGAAGGTAAGGGCGGCAGCTACCTTAGGTGGCCTGGCTGGGGAGCACTTCCTACAGCGCTAACACTCGATGTGAGGCCTGAGTGACGAGAGCACAGCCGTGTCAGTGTCTGGAAGCACAGTCTTCAGAGGCCGGTGTGAGCACTGAGCCTGGCACGTTGGAGGAAGGAGGCCACGAGGGAGGGAGCGGCCCGGCGTGCAGGATGAGATCGCAGAGCTCCGCAGGCAGGAAGCTCGCAGAAGCCACCACGAGGTGCTGTATCTCACTGGGGTCTCTACATGTGGAGTGTCTTGATTTGAGTGTACTATTCCCTAAATGTGAGCCAGATATTTATTTCATTGCCCTGCAGAAGGCTTGCTGCCTTTGCTCAGCTATCCCATCAGTCTAACAGTCAAATACCAGGCCAAGCGTGATGCTAAATAGCTGGGATGCAGTGTGACCTAGAGGGGCACTCCCAGCCCTGTCTCATGCACCCACAGTTCAGGGGAGGAGAAAGTGAGATATGTTATTGACATTTATAATGAAATACTGTCTTGTCGTGTACATTTTACATCAAAAGTCATCCTAGATCTATCTACTGTAACAATAAATTAGATTTTAAAAATTCATTTACATAGTGCTTTGTGATGTTCTAAGTCCTTTTATATGCATTATCCTATTTTATATTCACAAGAACTGTGACAGAATTTAATTATAATTATCTTTATTTTAAAGATGAAAAAGTTGAAGCTCTGAGAATTTAAATGACTTGACTACAGTCATGACATGCGCCAGAAATTGAAGCAGTCTGAGCCTTACTCTGTGCTGCGTATATCACCAAAGGTCTCATCGAAGCTAAATATAGTAAAATTCCTTATTCAATATAGCACTAGGCTTTCCTTTGAAGGAAAAGGGAAGAGGGTGCATATCATCCACATCCTTGAGAAATATGAAATCCATTTAGAAAGCTTTTCAAATGAGCATCAGATAATAGCGTGTGCAAAAATTCTATGTGCAGTTAAGAATTCTCAGATTGGTTTGGGATTATTCTATAACCTCCTGACAAAAATTAAATTTTAAACTGGGCATATAAATAATGCCGCTAGATCTTGATGCTTTTATGTTTCAGAAATTCTCTTTTTTTAACCTATTTTAAAAATCACTACCAATCAATCTTGCCCGTTTCCTGTAAGTTTATTGCTTAGCTTAAATATCCTGTTTCTTCATTTTGTGGATTAATCTTATCTACTCACTTTCTCTGCTGAGCAGTTCTGCATGGACACTGCAGAGAACCTCACTCAGCACTTCCTTCTCAGTATTAATTCCCAGCCCCGAACCTGACGCCAAGATTTCTATGTGAATGACCTCTCCCCAGAACGCCAAATTGTCCAAACTTAGGAAACTCTCCTCACTTAAGCTTCTCTATTTCTTAGAAAATCAGTGAACTCTATTCCATTTGCAACTCTGAATTTGCTGTCATACTAAATAAACATTCTGTTTTTCTCGCTAGATGCAGTGAGTTTATTTTTTTTAATTTTGCTTGAAGTTGACGAATGCCTGGTTTTATTAGTTTCAATTATTTTACACTATATTTTATAATGAGCCAGCACCTGGTATGCTATCACATATAATACACTGAATCATTTAAAATAATGCAATAGCCTTATTACAGATAACTTATATATCTAATCTCTTTCCCTTCCAGTATACTTGCAAATGTTTTCTAGCTTAGCTACAAATTACCAAATACACATTTCAGGTAATTAAGACACAAGGAAAAGAACACATGACTTCAGATGTGTATCAGCATATATGACAACACGCCACACACTCCGCTAAGCAATCTTTGTATTCTATTCATTTCAGCTGTATATCAACCTTTAAGATATATTATTAGTTTGCAATATGGGTTTCTTAGTAAAAAGTCAGTGAAGATTGAAGGTATATTTTAAAATCAAAACTGATGAGAAACATCTCCATAAAAAGTGAAAAGCACTCACAGGCACCAGGAACTTTTTAATCTCTTCCAACGCATGACTCATACGTGAGTAAGCTTCCCCAGGCGGAGCGAACACTTCGATTAGAACATGAAGTTCATCACTCAAGTGTGCATATTTAGCTTCCCCACTCTTCCTTAGTTCTTCTTCCTGTGAAAGAAAGAGGTTGTTTTTAGCCATGTATATCCACCCATCTTGCATTGATTTAATGTTTACTAGGAATATGACAAAGGAACATAATCTAAGCAAATTTTCCCTAAGCACAAAGAAAGCCTTTGAGAAAGAACTGCTGTAAGCTATTTAGAGATTTAAAAATCATTTTTGAGTGTTTGAATGACTTTAAAACCCTGGCATAAATACTATCTATAACAGATTTTAATCAACTGAACAGAAATGCTAAATTCCTGAAAGTAAGTCACAGAAAGAGGATTAACCCTTCAGTTTACATTTACATTCTGCAAGGAAAGGATTATTTTGTCTCTGATGTATACTAGTTTACAGATTATAAGCAAAGGATTATCACTGTGTTCTTCAAAAGAACCAGAACTTCCCAGTCACGTTTCGAGAATGTGTAGGTTACTTGCTCATAATATAAAGCAAGCAACCTTAACTGAATGGTTAGAAAGTGTCAAACCAAATGCCACTTGCAGTCCAAATTCCCACTACATGGTAATCACTGGGATCCACACCCGTAATCTTCCTATCACGTGCTGCCTCACCCTGGTCCACAGGGCTATGTCCCTCAGGTGGTGGTCAGATACTACGCTGGTGTGGATTCTACGTGAGCTGCTCAGGCTTCTGCTTTAGCAACAGTGCATTTCTGGTGGATGAGATTGTTTATGATTTTGTGACCATGTTCCGTCAAAGCCTGGTCAGTTCAGTAAGAGCACACAGTAGATCAGCATATCAGGGCATGCGCGTTGTTAATGTGTGCAAAGAATTTCACAAATATCATCTCTACTCACAATAACTTTGTATACATGCACACATTATAGATTAAGAAACTGACATTAGAAGCCTTAAATAGCTTCAGCAAAGCTGGGATTCAAAACAGCTCATTTTGCAGCTACATTTGTATTTTTAAGGATTTTAATGGAGTAAAAATTAGTTAATAAGTTAGACAAATGTGTGGAGAATCCTCAAAAAAACTAAAGTAGAGACTCCATTTGATCTAGCTATCCCCCTTCCAGGTACTTCCTTAAAACAGTTAAAGTCATTATTTTACAGGAATGTATCCATTTTACAGGGATAAACCCATATTATAATAGCTAAGTCTTGGGAACGGCATATGATCCATCAACAGATGAGTGGATAAGGAGAAGGTGGTATTCACACACAATGGAGTACTACTGCACCATGAAGAAAGGTTAATTTGAGGCATCTGTAAATAAATGGATATGACTTGAGAACATAATGTTAAGTGACATGAGTCAGACCCAGGAGCTCAAATATCATACGGTTTCCCTTATATGAGAAATCAATGTTTATGTACACGCAAATGATAAGCGAAGTGGAAGCTAGAAAAATAGAAAGTGGGGGGAAGTTCAGAAGTTCTCCAAATTAACTTTTTGGTAGTTTTAAAATATCTCAATGTATATGCTAATTCGTTTCACTTCTACTACTAGTTTCTCTTAATTCGTTGACATGAAAGTTTTGTTCTAATATAAGTTTGTTTCTTCTTGATAAGACTGCAGATGTACAATGGTTTGTACTCTGAGTAACTACTTTGAAGATGAGTATACACAATGTATTGTTTTTATTATTTTGCTATGAAATTTTTACTTTTTCATAAAATAAAAAATTAGTTTCAAAAGGTAACATAATTAATATTTTTATCCCAATAATTGTTAGTGAAACCAGTAGCTGTATCACTAAATTTCAAAGGATAAAAATAGACAAGTAATTTTTAGTTTTATGTCCAAGTTAAATAGAAAAGTAACAACTGGATAAATCAAAACAAATTCACTATTGATTTCACATGTCCCCTATATGACCATGCAAATTGTCTATCTGGTTAGAAATGTGAAGTGTTTTAAAATACGAAGGACATGCAAAGCAGACTGGAAAGTTGTCGGGTATCTGCCGCTACATTCCTGTATCTATATGTGTATGTGCATCTGTATCTGGAATATCTACCTTCACCTGCTCAAATTTAGCAATGGCAACGTTCAGTCACTCTCTGCTCTCCTACAAGCACTTCCCACATCAAACTAGGAAGTTTTACTTAAGGGCTTTTCTTAGGTCAATACTCGGTTTGGGGCAGAGAAGCAGCACTTGTTAGAACTGACACACCCATGAGCTGCAGTGAGAGTTTCTTCCTCTTTAGGTCCTGCTGAGATGCAAGCTGCTCGTTAATCTGAGGCCAGCTTGGCTTGGACAGAAATGCTGGAGCACGCAGTCCAGAGGCACACACGGCCCTGCTGCACACAAGCAAAGCCATCACTGAGCCCTGAAACGCACACTGATGCAAACAGAGTGTGGCTGCAGGGCGGCCCCGGATGGAGTGGACGCCGTGAATCGGTCTCCAGCTGAGTGGCCACGAATCTGACCGAACCTAGGATGCTTGGCTTGCGACAGGAAATGGTAAGAGTGAGTACTGGCCACACTGAGCTTTGACTTGCTCAGAGTTAGCACGATGCTTATTGTTAAACAGAATCCTGGTGAAAGGCCAGATTGTACGCACACCTTGTATTTTCAAAAAGTTTTATATTCCCTGGGTAAATAAACCTCCAAGTAACATTTGAATACACTGGCCATCATGGTCATCTTGAATAGTGGAAATCTCCAGGTGCCAGTAAATGCATATACAGTAATTCATCATCATCTCTTCAGGTCTTTTTTATATGAGAATCCCTAACATATTTTGCTAAAAGTGTTTATCTTTACATTAAATGCCTTAACCAAGAAGGTGACTTAGAATGTGAGAGCAGTTATTTTAGTAATTACACCAGGTGTTAAAAATGTGTCCTTGCATCTTCTGCCAGTCTTGTAATAAAGGTCACAGTGCCTTAGAAGTTTACACTAGCTACAGCAAAGAACGTAATAGCAAATGAATAAAGTAAAAGGTGCAAAAAAGAAATAATAAACGTTAGAAAAGTCTTGACCATAGACTGAAAGGAATAGTTCCCGTGGAGGAGACTGGATGTCCACCTGACACAAATGTAGGCAAAGCAGATGGAGGAGGTCAGAAGAGTGACAGGCTGAGGCCCACCAGAGACACAGAATCTACTTGACACAATCGTGGAGAGCACTGCGCAGTTGGTCTTGCTCAGTCTCATGAAAAAAAAAGTATTGTGATCCCATCAACACTATTTACGTTCACTACTGACCTACGGACAGTTTGTGATGTTCATGCACTACAATGTAAAAGAAATTACAGGCTAAATACTTCCCTTTAAGTAAAAATATTAACTGAGGAACATTAAAGGTTTTTAAATAGTCAGTAGGGAACATCAAATCTAGTTTTATATATCCCCAAAGAGCTTACCCCGTGTTAGAACGTAAGGTAAAATATAAGTGAAGTGGTTCAGTTTTTGTTAGACTATTTTTTAATTGGAAAATACTATGGCACAAAATAGTCTTACTTGAAGTGTATTAGTGCATTTAACTGTTAAGCGATATTTAAGGAAATTTTTCTTAGGAATTACAATTGTATTTTATCTTCTACAAAATAATTTTTCTGATTTGGAAATAATTTGTTAAGAATTCACAATAGCTTGTCCACTAAAGAAAACTTGAAAAAAAATACCCCATTGTACAAGTATTTCTAAACATCCTTAATCATACACTTAAATTACTGTTAACACTTTCAGTGTTTGTTTGAAGGCCTTTTGATGATGATGATAATGACGATGATGATAATGATGACAATGACGATGATGGTGATGATGATGGTGATGACGACAGTGGTGATGACGACGATGGTGA
>RJWM01013180.1:25754-55077 GCA_004363535.1 Dasyprocta punctata | reverse complement strand
TTTTTTTTTTTTTTTTTTTTTTTGGTTTTGTTTTGTTTTGTTTTGTTTTTTGAGACCAGTTCTCACTGTGTAGTTCAGTTTGATCTTGAACTCATGGCAGTCCCCTGGCTCAGAGAAGTGCTGGATTACAAGGTTTTATCACCATCCAGCTTTAGAGAAGCATTGTCTTTAAACTGATGAAAAAATGTAGATGTTTTTCTCTTTAATGTTTATTTATAGAACATTTATGAAGTAGTTCATCCAGTCTTTTTTTCCTTTCTACCCCTTTCTTTCTACGCTATATATTCAACTCAGGGTCTTTCACATGATCAACAACTCTAGCCCATTTCATTATATCCTGAATGAGAAGCTCCATTATTTCATTTTTCACAAATAAAAATTGTTTTTTGTATGACCAAAGGTTTGATATAATATTTGATAGGCATTTTAGATGACTGTATTTTGTTGTTTGACTTAGTTCTTGCTTTCTGGAAAACATTACTATTAACTTGATGCAGTAGTTACTGAGCACTTAATTAGTTCCAGTCTTTATGATAAGCATTTAAAGATACAAAAATGAATAGAGTAAGTAAAAAATGTTGGAGGAACTATGTTAACTGGAATAGTCTTAAGTCACTAATACTTTTCAAAATCTGATGAGAACTTCTTGGTTTCCCTTGGCCTCCGTGTTGTCCGGACCCCCCCACCCCCACCCCCCGCCAAATGCACCATATGTGCATGGACATAGATTCAGCCCAATATGTGTGTAATTGTTTTATGTTCCCTTAAATCCCTGATGCTGCAACTGGGCTGAAATTTAGAGTTTAAGTTTGTGTGGGCCATATATGTAGAAGACTCACTTAATATTTTGATAAACATTAAATATTTACAAAGCTAATGCTGGACATGGTAGTGCACACCTGTAATCTCAGCACTTGTGCAACAAGAGGATCAATGCAAGTTTGATGCCAGCTTGGGTTACGTAGTAAGACCATGTCTCAAGAAAACAAAGATAAATAAATAGGGCCAAGGATATAGCTCAGCAGCACAAGTGCCTGCCTGGCCAAGTGCAAAGTCCTGAGTTTGATTGCTGGTATCAGTCAATATAAAAATAAAAATTTATTGAAGGTGATGTGGAAAACCAAAAGAGAGGGAGGAAATGGCTAAGCTAGAATACTAGATCAGAAAGGGTAGTCTGAAAGATTCTTCTGGCTTTGACGTGAAGTTTTGCTAGACTGAGTAGAGGGTGGGTGTGTATAACAGTAAAATAATTTGAGGGAACTCTGAGGTTTGTTCATTTGGAACGTATAGGGATTCCTGAAGGAAATGAAGTGGTTGGGACCCCTTACATGTCATGGTAAGAAATTTTACTTCTATCAGATGAAGAGGGGGTTTGTGTTTCATCTTCGTAGACAGGTTCTTGCCTATGTAGTGCTGATTGGTTTTGAACTCACTTTGTAGCCCAGGCTAGTCTGGCTGGGATTATAGGTGTGCGTCACCACGCCCAGCTAAGAGTTTGTTTTTTTTTTCAAACTTTAAATAATGTATGGAATTAACCTAGAGAGTTTTTTATGTATGTTCTTAGAAGCTGTAAATTTCATTTGGTGGTTTCTCAAGCTTTAAGAGAATTTGATTTCATGTATTTTGAAGAAGAGGTTCACTTTCACAGAATCAGTCATTAGGTCTAATGTTAGGCCTGGGTGTTATTTTTACTTAGCATGATTTTTTCAGGGTTAAATAAATAAATGTTTTTCAAGTGCTGTAAACTAAGAGTATATATGTTATGATTTAATATCAATGATTATATAAATTATTTTAAAAGTTTGTTACATACTTATATGAAAGCTGAAAATCAGAATTTAGTGTGAACTTAAATTGTGTTTGAGAAATCGCACTACACTCTACATAGCATTGTCTCTGTTCTTTGTCAGTGTGTCGTAACTATTTTTCCAGGTCAGAAAGCGTTTTTTCCCTATACTAGGGGTTCAGTCCAGGGCTTCACACTGAACTAGACATTTTTTATTTTTTATTTTGAAACACAGTCTTTCTTGTGCTTGTGATCCTTCTGCCTCAGCTCCAGAGTAGCTGGAGCTGGAGGCATGAAACCACAGGCATGAGACAGGCTAGAACTGTTGGCTTGGGTTGGGTTGAGTTGGCTTGGTTTGGTTTGGTTTGTTGCATTTTGTTTTGAGACAGAATCAAACTGAATAGCCCAGGCCAGCCTGAACTCACAGTGATTTTCTTCCCTAGCCTCCCAAATGGTGGCATTACGGGTGTGCGTCCCTTTGCTCAGTTTAAAACCCCTATTAATAGCTTATTTTATACTCAGAAATTTGTTGTTAGGCCTGATCTCACATGTTATCCATTTGTTGTGTATATTTAAATCAAATTTTGAAGTTGCCAGATAACTTTTAACTATCATTTATTTATCTGTTTATTCACAAGCCTGCAGTTGTTTCTGGTGTGCATAAGAAAATGAACATTAGCTTGTGGAAGGCGGAATCAATTAGCCTTGATTTTGGAGACCACCAAGCTGATCTCCTGAACTGCAAAGACAGCATTATTTCAAATGCCAATGTTAAGGAATTCTGGGATGGTTTTGAAGAGGTTTCAAGTATGTTGTTTTTTGTTGTTTACTGTTTTCTTAATCATTTCCCCAATTTGCTAATATAACAGATTTTTAGTCTTTTAGACCCATTTTACCTTCTTATTTAATGAAAGGAAAAACATAACTCAAGCAAGATAGTGGATCCTTATCCTGATTTTCTTACAAATTTCCTTTAACTATAAAGTCATTTAGACTGTAATGAGAAAATTTTTTGCAACCCCCGAAAGTTTTAGAAATTGAGTCACATAATACATAAAAGACTTCTAAAATTAAAAATATAAGTGTATTAATAATTGTAAAGAGATTATTATTTTCAAGATAGATTTTTAACACATAATAAGTAGGCAATATATTCTATCTGTATACCTAAAGGAGAAGTGTTAATATTTTATAAGTACATAAGGAATAAAAATCAGTAACATGTATTTTAAATACCTATTTTACAATTATTGAATCATTTATTCATTTGCACTTTTCTTTCTCTAAATATTAATGAAAATTAAAAGATAGAAATTACCCTTTTTCTTTATACCTTTTAGTTTATAAAAATAAAATTTCCTTTAAAAAATGAAAACAATAATTAAATCATCTTTATAGTAATTAACTGTATTTTTTATAGAACGGCAAAAAAACAAAAGTGGAGAAACAGTTGTTTTAAAATTGAAAGATTGCCCTTCAGGAGAAGACTTTAAGACTATGATGCCAGCAAGGTATATCTTCTGAAACTTTATTTTGACTTGGGTTTTTGAAGTTGAACTGAGATTTTTCTTAGAGGTTGGATAAGTAACTACAGATGTAACCTTTAGATTTGGTTTGGTTTTCAAGTAGTGTTCTTTAGTGGTGTTTAGTGAAGTACAGTAAAATTTTTAGTACCATTTCTGTGTTGTGCTTGCCAATGTGTAGTATATTTATTCATTTAATAACTTTGAATGAAGTCAAAGGATTTGTCACCTATTGAAAGAAAAGGTTGCGGAGGATATAGCTCAATGGCATAAGCATCTGCCTAGCAAGTGCTAGGTCGAGTTCGATTCCTGGTACCAAAAAAAAAGTAAGGAAAGATTGTTTAATTTAAACAACTTGAATATTAAGTATTTAGATGCACTTTAAAAATTCCAATCTTTATTTAAAACAAGACAATGTTGTTACTCTTCAGATACGAAGATCTTTTAAAAAATCTGCCATTACCAGAATATTGTAATCCAGAAGGAAAATTCAATTTGGCCTCTCACCTGCCAGGATTTTTTGTCCGTCCCGATCTAGGACCCAGGTTGTGTAGTGCCTATGGTAAGTATGTACTCACATTTCTCTCAAGTTGTGGCAAGATGGGATTTTAATAAATTTCTGTCCAAAGATAAATTGTCTAGTAGTATTTAGTTTCTCTAAATATGTTGTTTTGGTAAATATATTAAAATCCTTTTTCATATAAAATACTATATTACAAACTAATAACCAGAATGTATTTAAGTATTTGGTGATTCCTTGCAAAATTTTATGTGCCTTTTTTGTCAATTTACTTTTTGTAGTACGTTTTTGTAGATTAGCTTTTAGGAGCAGGATTTTTGTAACAAGTCTAAAAACTCAAATTGTAATTAGATTATTCTGATAGAACTAATTTTGGGGGAATGTCTGATACATAATTAGGTAATGTAATATAGTTCAAGTAAAATCTTGTTTTATACACAGGTGTAGCTGCTGCTAAAGATCATGATATAGGAACAACAAATCTCCATATTGAAGTTTCTGATGTTGTAAATATTTTAGTCTATGTTGGCATAGCAAAAGGAAATGGAATTCTCTCAAAAGCAGGTAAAGAACCTAGCAGAATGATGTTCTTGAAGTTGAATAACCATGTACACTAGTTGCATCCAGCAAGTCAGCCTCTGAGTTAACAGCAAAGATTCCAGAAAAAATTGCAATGGCTGTAGGATTATTCTGACCTGTATTACTTGAAGGCAGATTTTGCTGTTTTTTCACATAAAAGAAATGTAATTTTAAAAGTAAATACTCTTGGACTGAGGTATAGTTCAGTGGCACAGTGCCTGCCTGGCAAGCGTGAGATTGTGAGTTTAATTCCTGGTACCAAAAAAATTCCAGTAAATATTCTTGTCATGGTGTTTATGAAAGTATGGATTTTTTAGAATCCGTTTTATTTCAAAGAGAAAAATCAAAGTTTCAAATCAGAACAATCAAAGAAAAATACATTGTTAAACTTGTTTGTTTGTTGGTAACAGGGATCACACTTGCCAGGATCTTGCATTTGCCAGGCAGGTGCTTGTGCCACTCAGCTAAATCCCCAGCATTGTAAACATGTGTTAAAGAAGAAAAACTAGATTCTGAAAGATGATTAAGATGTGGTTTGTGAGCACTTGGGAGGCTGAGGTAGGGGGATTGCTGTGAGTTTGAGGCTAACCTGAACTACATAGCAAAACCCTGTCTCAAGACCAAAAAAGGAAAGATGCGATTTGTGTTTTAAGAATACATTTTTTTTTTCCCTTCTCAGAGGGAAAGGGTGTCCTTTACATATACTTATTTATCTTGTAGTATTGGTGAATGAACCCAGGGCCTTCACGTTGAGCTACCTCCCTCACTCTTTATTTTTTATTTTAAAACAGGGTCTTACTGAGTGGCTCAGGTGAAACTTAACTTTCGATCCTGCTGCCTCAACTTCTCAAAGTTCTGGGATCACAGGCATGCACCACTTCCCCCCACTAGTCATAAGTCTTTTTCTCTCCATTTGCTTCTCTTCAGACTCTTGGGTTGAGGATGTAGCTCAACGGTAGAACTCTTATTTAGCATGTGAAGGCTTTGTAAGGCCTTGGGTTAGACCCCCTGTACTACAAAATAAATAAGTAAATAAGGAGTAGAAACAGACTATTACTTTTTTGTCTCTCAAAGTTGAACTACCTTCCCTCATAGCAGATCTTTTGCTGACTTTGTTACCTCTCTTTTTGCATTTCAACTCATTTCAGTGTTGCTCTTATACCTACTTGAAATCACTATTGCTACTGTTTCCACTGACATAGATTTGGATAATTCAGTGATTGTCTTTTTTTCTGGTCCATTTATTTCACTCACCTTCTGTAATAAGTGGCATTGTTAATTACTACTGTATTAGGCAACTTTTCCTTCCCGGGGAGCAACATGTGGACAACATAAAGGAGGAGAGGCTTAATTTTTGGCTCATTGTCTCAGTAGAGTTAGTCTGTGATCAACTGACTCCAGAGCAGAAGCATCATGGCGGAAAGCATGGTGGAGCAAACGTGTTTAAGTCATGGCAGCTGGAAAATGAAGCAGGGTTACAGCACTGAAGACTTGAGGGGTCAGGGATCCAGATACAAATCCCAAAGTCCTGCCTTCCTGACCTGCCCAGAGTGCTTTGCTAATCCTCTAGACAACCCCCAAGTCAATCAAATTGGCAGTTATGCTTGTCACACAATCCCTTTTTCAAAGTTATGCTTCTGTGGTATCATTCCCCTAGTTCTTCTGACACCTCATAGACTTTTCTAGAGTTATATTCTCCACCTTTTTCTACTCTGTGCATTACTGTGAAATTCTCTACAAAGCCTTCTGACCACCCTTTAGATCACCACTTCTATATCTGGGACTCCAAATGGATCTGTAGTGTAGTGGGTAAAAACGTAAAAATTCATTATAGTATTGACTCTGCATGTATACATTTGACAGTTTGTGTAGTACGTAACCTAAATTTCTTCAAAACTATAGAAGCTTGTTGATTATTCAGCTCTCTTAACTGATTTTACTGACGAATGGATAACTGCCTCTCTTTGCTCTACACCTCAAGGATTAGAAAGTCACAAGCACATTTGAATTGTAATCTCAGCTCTACTAAAGAAATATGTGACTTTTGGCTGAATTATTTATCCTTTCTAAGCCTATGGTGCTGCAGAGTTAATTCCCTTTCCTGTAGTTAATTGTACTTTATTTAAATTGCCCCTATAGTACCTATACTACATTGTAGAAGTTATCCTCAGTTTCTGTATTGTTGCTCATTCATGTCCTTAGTACTGGAACTTTGTTATTCACTGTTGTTCTTGCATATTCCTTATTCCCTGTTGTATAACATTTGGTCTTTTTAAAAAATTTGAAACATTTTAAAGAATTCTTTGACTTTATCTGAAATTTTGGTTTTGGTCACAAAGCAAAGCAGTGTTTTAGCTTATACTAATAAGACACATGAAGAAATACTGACCTCTTTAAAGCTTCTTCCTCCACTACAGTGGCTCTCGTACTTCATCTTCTCAGATTCATATATTAATCCTTCAAACTGTAACTCATATCTCACCTGGAAGGTCTTCATCAAGAAGGAAACTTATTCTTGTCAGTCATCCTCTTCCTTACGATGAATCCTGCCCTTTTTTAAATTTGTAGAGCAGTCAAATTTAAAAGGAAAAAAATTTCAATCTATGGTTTCTAACTTATAATTGTTTTTGTATTGTTTTGGTTTGGTTTGGTTTGGTTTTTTTGCCTTTTTAGACAGGGTCTCACTATGCAGTTCAGGCTGGCCTTGAGCTCACTTTGTAGCCCAGGCTAGTCTCGAATTTACAACAGTCCTCCTGCCTCAGCCTCACGAGTGCTGAGATTACAAGCATGGCCACCATGTCCAGCTGTAATTTATAATTGTTAAGCAAATATACTTTTAAAATGTTGGCTATCATTTTTTAAGAAAACATTTTGAACTATCCCAAAGTGATATAATCAAAGGGTAGTCTTTTCTGGTGTACATTTAATATTGTCCTTAATTTTCTTGGTTTATCATGGATTGGGGAAAAAACTTTGTCAAAGATAACATTTGAAGACAAAACCAGTCTTTGAGTGCAGTGCCCTTTGTGTTTCAATGATTACACTTACATATGTTGTGTGTTTTATTTGTATGAGTTCATTAAGAACTTAACGCACTGAAGTCTTGACTGGATCTTTTATTAATTCTATTACTACTTCCTCCCATATAATAAACCCTTAATTAATTTTCGAATTAAATCCTTGCAGCCATACCCAGGTGTAGTGACTCATTCCCATAATCCTAGCACTCAGGAGACTGAGGCAGGATGCACACTGTAAGTTCAAGGCCAGCTTGGGCTACATGTGAATTTAAGACTATCCAGAACTACAAAGCAAGACTGTCTCAAAACACGAAAAGGAAGAAATTCTTGTGACCTAGTTTGAATATTAAAAAGATTTCATCTGTGCAAGCTACTCTTTCTGTGTTTGGATGGGGGGGGGGTCACTGAGATATAGGGTCTTTGGTTTTTTTGGGTTTTTTTTTTTTTTTTTTTTTTTTTTTTTTTTTTTTTTTTTTTTTTTTTTTTTTTTTTTTTTTTTTTTTTTTTTTTTTTTTTTTTTTTTTTTTTTTTTTTTTTTGGTCTGTTTTGAGGAAAGGTTTCACTATGTGATTCATGTTGACCTTGAACTCACTTTGTAGCCCAGGCTGACCTCGAACTTGGGGCGATCTTCCTATTTCAGCCTTCTAACTGCTGGGATTACAGGTGTGCACCACCGTGCTGGGCTGAGATAGTGTCTTGTTGTGTAGCCCTCACTGGCCTTGAACTCCAGCAATTTAGCCTCCTGAGTGCTAGAATTACAGGCATGTGCTACCACACCCAGCTTAATATGTATCCTTTTTGGTAGGCAATAGCTTTCTCCTTTTATTTTTAATTTTTTTATTTTAAATTTATTTATTTATTTAATTTTGATACCAGGGATTGAACTCACAACCTCATGCTTTCCAGGGAGGTGCTTATGCCACTGAGCTAAATACCCAGCTCTCCTTCTTTTAAAAGAAAATTTATTTAAATTATTCACTGTATGAAGTCAAGAATTTGACAAGAAGCTGCACATGCTTTTACATGCTATAATTCCAGCACTAGAAATCTAATGTAGCAAGATCACAAATTTGAGACTACATATAGTCTCAAGCTGTATAGTTTGGGCTATATAATTATTTCCAAGACTCCCCAGACCACATAGCAAGACTCAGTCTCAAAGAAAAGAATTGAAGAAGACCTTTCTATATTTCCACACTTAGGCGATAACAGCCATAGTTGATATTTTCATTTGTACACTTCCAAAGTTGTTTGTATCTATACAAATAGATGTAGGGTTTTTAAATTTTTCAACATTTTAGAAGTGTGGCCTAATAATTCCTTGATAACACAACTTTATTGTTTGTAAAGAATTTGCATTTAGTGGCAGATTAACCATAATAAAGTTAAATCTCATGAATTAATTTTAATAGTCTCCATTAGTTGGAGTAATAAACAAATAGTTTTGCCTCATTGAAACTTTTTTACTCAAGGCTAAAATAGAGATTATGATCCCTGTTCACCCTACTCAGTAATTTCAGGGACCCACTAATAATGATCATAAAAATTCTTCGTAAGTTATGAAATGCTGTGAGTGCAAGCCATTGTACAGGGAGACAGTTGGTCAGAGTTAAGTAGAAACTTTGGAGGTTGTATCTGTTGCTCCTTGGTTTGCAAAAAACAAACACAATCATGTTGTTCTTCCCTGTGATGTACAGGAAACAGGGCCCCATTTGCTATTCTAATAAATGAATTTTATAATAAGGTTTGATTCTTTAAGAGTGTGATTGATTTAAGTACTCTGCTGCTCTGATAAATCAATTTTCAAAGATTTGGCTTTCTGGTAGTCTGTACTGACCAATTTGAAAATCTGTGTTTTAGGAATACTTAAAAAATTTGAGGAAGAAGATTTGGATGACATTTTAAGGAAGAGATTGAAGGACTCAAGTGAAATACCTGGTGCTCTGTGGCATATTTATGCTGGAAAAGATGTAGATAAAATACGAGAATTTCTTCAGAAGGTATAATTTTGCAGATGACATATCTCCATAAGCCATGACTTACTTATTTGTTAATGCAGCATCATTTGGTATTCAGCAATATAACATTTAAATATTTAGGCTAAGGAAGATAAAGTTTTTCTGTCAAAAGTTCCTTTGCGTTGCTCCTTTTTAGCCTGTTTCATTTTGAGGGTTTTGAGTGGCAGTTTGTTTTCAGTTGCTAGTGATCCCTTACTCCCTTATTGTAATGGACTAATGACTAATGAGTTGATGAGCCTGATAGATGTTTGTTGGCTAGTAGAAAGTAGAGGGAAATGCAAGTAGAAGGGAAATGCAAGATGTAAAAATTAGTGTTTTATAGAAACATTTAATATTTAATTTCTTTGAATCTAATTGATATTGTTGCCTCTTAACCTAAGCAGTAATTCTGTTTTACCATATTTGATAGCTCTGTAATACTTGACTAGACTGAAATCTTGAATAATCACACCTTTAGTTGTTAAACACTGAAAGAAATTGATCGCCCCGAAATAATTTGTTCAAACCTTTTATGAAAATATTTTCCGGATTTTGTAGATTGAGGGGTGATGATCATCATTGTTACTTATTCTGTTACATTTAATTTTTTTGTTTTGTTTTGTTTTCCGGCACCGGGGCTCAAACTCACAACCTTGTGTCTGCTAGACAGGTGCTTAAGCCACTAAGCCAAACCCCCAGCCCTAGTTTTTTGAGGCAGGGTTGCACTGTATAGCTCAGGCTGGTCTTGCGCTCATGTTGTAGCCCAACCCGGCCTCGAACTCACAATGTTCCACCTACCTCAGCCTACTGAGTGCTGAGATTAAAGGCGTGCGCCACCATGCCCAGCTGTGTTACACTTAATCTTTTAAAAGATTTATTTCTGTGATCAATATGAATTTTAAAATTCCAATTTTGTAACCACTGCCTTATCCTAGAATATCTATGAAAATTATAATCTAAAATACAATTATGTGTGCCTATGAAAGTAGATTTTTTCATTAATTAGTAAAAGTGTCATTTAAAATAGTTTTCAAGGGTTAGAAAGTGAACACTAAAAAGATATTTTCTTCGTGCTTACCATTAGGGGGATAAGCAATGTTTATGAAATCCATATACATGAATAGCTTGGCTTTTGGGAAAAAGGCACTTAAACTTTTCCCTTGTATTTTTGAGTTGTTAATCGTAAGCACTGAACTCTTAAAACACTTTCCTCAAGAGTTCCTCATCTGTGTTGTACTCTTGAAATAGTTGGTAAAGAAGGAAACCAGATGGATGAAAACTTTATACTGGAAGTGATAAGAAAGCAGAGTATGATTAACTCTTATTAACATTATTTCAGTTTGCAACATTTTGTTAAAATCCTATAGTTTTTCAAGTTATTAAATTGTTACTTTCTTTATCATAAACATAGTGATTCTGAGAACAAAGAACATGTTATTATAAATTTTAAAAATTCAACCAAATAGGATTTTTTTATTTCTCTTACTCGCCTTTAAGGTACATATTTTTCTTTTAATCATTATTTCAGATTTCAAAAGAACAAGGCCTTGAAGTACTGCCAGAACATGATCCAATTCGTGACCAAAGCTGGTATGTGAACAGAAAGCTCCGCCAGAGGCTGCTTGAAGAATATGGAGTCAGGACCTGCACTCTTATTCAGTTCCTTGGTGATGCCATTGTTTTGCCAGCAGGAGCACTTCATCAGGTACATACAAACTGGTTTCTATCACACCTGTCAGTGAAAGAACTAATTGTGCAAAACAAATTATTTTAAAAATAGATATAAATGAAAAAAATTTTTAAAAATGACGTGTACCAGTCTGCTTTTATTATTTCTCTAAAATGGCATTGAAGTACTAGAAGAAACCTAAAATAATTAAATATTTCCATTTTTATATTGTCTCTGGTTTAGTGAATTGAAAGCTTGATTTTGAAGGCCTTTGTTAGGGCAAGTAAAGAGGTACTGTATATTCTCTCATTAGTGGGGCTTTAAAAGCTGTGTGGGGTATTAAGACTTTGTATCAGGCTTTAAGTGCTTCTTGCCTTTCTTTAGTAGGTATTAGCCTTTCTAAAGAAAGATGGTACATGATTTATATTGCTATCAACCCATAATACTTAAAAGCTAAAACATCTATTCTTTATTTCTGTACCTTGACATGTGTCACCTGAAAGAATGTCATAAAGTGTAGGACCAGGGATTTAGCTCAGTGGTTCAAGTGCTTGCTTAGTAAGTACAAGGTTGTAAATTCAATCCCTGGTACCCCCGCCCCCTTGCCCAAAAAAAGTGGCATAGACTAGATATGGTCGATTATAGAGGGTAGAATTTAAAACACACGGTGGATTCCACTAGATTGAATTGGACTAATAACTCATTTTGGCACTTTTTAGTAAATGTGCAAGGGAAACCTGAGACCGCTCCCCTAAACCTAGTTTGCCTCAGAGTTGGTTCCACCCATCGTTCAATAATTTGAGATGCACCTGATAGTAAAACATAAACATTATAACTTTTTGCTCTACCGTAACATTCTGGAAAAATATATTTATGTAAAGTGTTTTCCTGTAAACTTACCACTTCAGATCTTACATGATTTAGGTTTAATTGGGATTCACTCCACATATCATTTCTTTTGCCTTCTATACTTCTATCAGAAGATACATAATTTGTATTCAAATTTAAATGTTCTCAAAAGAACAGCTTATGTTAAGGGTTACTGAAAATAAGAATATTCCTTGATAATTCAAAATAGATTTTCCGAGCCGGGTGTGGTGGCACATGCCTTTAATCCCAGCAAAAAACAGGGCTGGGGATTTAGCTCAGTGGCCTAAGCACCTGCCTGTTAGGCATGAGTTTGCAAGTTTAATCCCAGGCACCCCCCCAAAAAATTTTTTTTCGCTGGAAATCTTTATTTATATATTTGATTTATTCATTGTCAGTTTTCTTAGGGTCTATATTGAAGTAATTTTTTTAAAATTGAGGTATAATTTCCATTGATAAATTACACTCTTTTTGGTGTAAAGTTTTGAAAGATGCATCATTGGGTAACAGTATAGTCTGAACTACAGGATAGTTCTGTCATTCAAAAAAAAATCTCTTGCAAACCAGTTGTGGTGGCGTAAATATGTAATCCCAGCACTCGTGAGGCTGAGGCAGGAGGACTGTTGTAAATTCGAGACCAGCCTGGGCTACAAAGTGAGCTCAAGGCCCTCCTGAACTGCATAGTGAGACCCTGTCTCAAAAAGACCAAAACAAAACAAAAAACCCCAAAAACCTTTTGTTTGCACTTTTTACAGTCTATGTCTCCTTTCTTAACCCAAGGTTCCTGCAGCCACATACCTGATTTTTGTCCTTTATAGTTTGCCTTTATGAGATTGTGACTTAATTGAAATTATGTAATCTGTATCCTTTCAGTCTGGCTTTTCTGAATGCATTTGAGATTAATTCATGTTGTGCATGTATCAGTTGGTTCCTTTTTATTATTGGGTGGTGGTTTCATTGTATGAGTATGGTATTTATATTTCCTTTTTTTCAGTCTTATTTATTCACCAACTGAAACACATTTGGATTGTTTCCCATTAGGAGCACTGGTAAATGAAGCTACTCTGAGCATTTATTTACATCCAGACTTTTGTGTGAACGTAGAGTTTTTTTCTGTTAGGTAAATACTGAATAGGCAGATTTCTTGTCATATGATACTGTTATGAACATTAAGAAACTGCTAGGCTGTTCTCTGAGTGATTGTACCATTGTCTATCCTCAAAGCAATGTTATATGCATTTTGTTTCCACTGTTTCCTATCTAGTGCTTATTACTGTTTTGTTTTTAAACCATTCTCATAAGTGTGCAGTGGCAGTGCTATTGTGGTTTAATTTGTACTTTATGACTGTGTCATGCATGTTTTCATATATGTACTTGCCATGTGTTTACTTTGGTTAAATGTGAGTTCAGATATTTTGCGTTTTTTTAAAGTAGTTTTGAGTATTTTTTTATTTCAAATGTAAGTCCTTTATTTGATAATGCGTTTTATGGATACATTCTCCCAGTATGTGCTTTTCTTTCTATTCTCTGAATGATCTCTTTCAAAGAGTAAGATTCTCCATTTTTGTGACATTCAGTTCATCTTTTTTTGTTCTCTGAATTGTACTTCCATTTTAATACCTATAGAATTTTTACCTTGCCAAATGTTACATGGATTTTATTTTTTTTTAAACCTACATTGTCTTCTAGAAGCTTCACAGTTTTGGTTTTAAAACTGGGTATGTGAACCAGGCATAGTGGTGCACACCTGTAATCCTAGCACTTGTGAGGCTGAGGCTAGAGGAGAGCCATGAGTTCAAGGCCAACCCAAACTGCATAGTGAGACCTTGTCTCCACACACACCCTCCAAAAATACCAAATATGTCACAAATGTTTGTATGTAGTACACCATATAGTTTGAGGTTCAGTTTTTTACAAAGGAACATTGCTTGTTCCAGTAGTATTTGTAGAAAATATTTTTTCTTTTGAAAATGTAACACATTCATGGAATTAAATTCAAGCAGTCTAAAAAAATTTTCATCCTTGAGCACTTGTTTGGAGGTTCTAGCAGGGGAGTGCAGCTCCCAGTATATCCTTGACCAAGGAATGATCCTCCTGTATTAGGGGGTGGTTGTCCTTAGATCTAACTCAAGGCTTGGGGAGGGATGTGTGTGTAGTGGTGAGGGAGAAAGAGGACACCCACCCACCTAGCCAGCCAGATCACTCTCACATCCAGAATTACACAAATCCAGGCACTCTAAGAATTTTAATTGTGAAAATTCGTTCTCTTCTCTTTGACCCCATTTCTTTTCTCCAGAGGTAGTCATTGTTACCACAGATTCCAGACTTAAGTCCACCTGCTCCTTCTACTTTTGGAGGGGTATCAAGAAGACCCATCTTGTATTCAAATAGTGGGCCCAAAGTAATCCTGCTAAAAAGTTCACATTCCATTCTGCTCAAAGCTTCATAAAGCTTCACAAGGCCTCAATCTACACTGCACCATATTGTGCCAAGCCTAAGGCCCACCTCCCAGCACACACACGCACACGCACATGAGTACAGGCAGGCACTCATCATCTCCCTCCCTCTCATTGTCTTTCTCTGCTACTGCTTTCTTCAAAATTCGCCCTTATTTTGCTATATAACACCTACCCAGTTCCTACCCCAAGGCCTTTGTACCTGCTAATCCTTTTGCCTAGAATTCTTTTGTCTCTGAGGTATCTCTAAGACTTTGTGGTGTTTTTTTGTTTTTTTTTTTTTTTTTTTGTACTGGGAATTGAACTCAGAACCTTGTGCTTGCTGAGGTCCTGAGTTCAATTTCCAGTATATACCCCAGCACTTTTTTTAAGGCTTCACTCAAAAGTTACCTTCTCAGGTCTTCCATTACACCCTAGTTCAGAGCTGCAGTTTGTGTTGTGGAACTTTCATCTTCTCTTCCATTGCAGCCACCACCTTCTAACAGGATTTATAATTTACTTACTTTCATTGTCTTTAATTCCCTACTAGAATGAATGTATCATGATGTCAGATGTGTAAAGTTTTGTTTTGGCTTTTTGTAGTTCAGAAGATTGAACTTAGGGCCTCAAATGCACTGAGTAAGTGCTCTACTGCTGAGCCATACTCCAGCCCAACTCTGAGATTTGTGTTTTTCTTTGCTTCTTTCCTATGCCTAGAATAATGCAGTTAAGACAACATTTGTAAGTTTGTTTTGTGAATATCTGGAAATCTATTCTTATTTACAACACATTTTTACACAAGTAGATGAAAACAATTATGACTTTTTATTTAAATACTGTATTATTTGTGCAAACATACTTCTTCCTATGTGTGTCTTCCAGCTAATACACAAAGTTTACTTAGTTTGGCACCTATCTAAATCTAGGTGTTTTTTTTTTTTTCTCCCCAGAAGAGATATATTGTGTTGATGTATTGGAAATTCATAGGTTTTTTTTGCTCTGCTTTGTTTTGTTTTGTTTTGTTTGTGGGACTGGAAATTGAACTCAGAGCCTTGTGCATGCTAGGCAAGCACTTCATGAAGATTTTAGAAAGTATATTTCATGTGTGGTAAGAGATGTTACAGCTAAACAGACTGAGGGCAGCATGTATGACCTAAACTGGCAAATTCTTTTCTGCCACTAAATTGCTGAGTGATGGAAGACAAAACTTTAATTTCTGTGCTGTGTATTTTGACACAGAAATTGCCAGTTACAAAAATAAGGGCTTTTGTATCCCTTTTACCTGTCCAGTGTGGATGGCAGCACAGTTAGTTCTTTGTACTCTGTCGAGATGGGGCTATCCCTGACTCACAAATGGTAGTCATGGTATTTTGAGAGAGTTCAAAGGAAATGATAACTCTTTTATTTGATATGCATTATTATTTACAATTGATGGGTTAACACTTCAGTAGACTACAGGTGGATCTCAATAATGCCAGACTCTAAATCAGTGTTTATAATTCCTTGTCATGCATTAGCATTTCCTGGAGGACCTGGGCATGGTGGCACATGCCTATAATCCCAGCATTTGTGAGACTGAGGTAGGAGGATTGCTGCAAGTTTGAGGCCTACTTGGGCTACATAATGAGTTTAAGGCCAGCCTGTTCTACAAAAGTGAGACCTTCTCTCAAAAAGACCAAAAAAAAAAAAAAATTTTTTTTTTTTCCCTAGAGAACTTGATCAAATACAAATTACCACCAGAGTTTCTCATTCTTTTTGGTTAAGGGAGGAGAGCAATTTCTTAACACATTCCCAAGCAATGCTAATGTTAATATCCAGGGAAAGCAGGCCTTTGCAAACTCAAGGTACTGACCAAAAAATTTGTTTTGACCAAACAATGCACTGTGTAACAGGGCTAGACGTGCTAGTGAAGAAGCACCATTTTTCTGTTCTTTGTTCTTTAGTCAGCAGTGTACTTGCACAAGTCATCCTGGGAGGACAGTGAGCTGTTGGCGCACTGAAACAAAGTATGTCAGACAAAGCCCTCTTCATCGTCAATAACTAGTCTGAAATTGCGGGCATAAAAACTGTTGTTGGTGCAGGGGATGTAGCTCAGTGGCACAGCACCTGCCTGGCAGGCACAAGGTCCTGAGTTTGATTCCTGGCACCAACAAAAACACTGCTGGTAAACACGACTCAGTATGTGAAGCTTGTGTGTATTCCTAGACAGAGCAGCTGAACCTTGACTTCCAATATTTTACTTTGTCTTCACTGTAGTATTCTGAGTGGCACTGATGGATTGATTGATTGATTGATTAGTTGTTCGGGATTTGGAGACAAGGTCTCACCATGTATTTTCAGGCTGGCTTCGAATTTGGTAGTCCTCCTATCTCAGCCCCAAGTATTAGGATTCCAGGAGTGCACTATCAAGGCTGGCTCTTTATTTTAAGCTGCATTTATTTATTTATTTATTTTTGTTTGTCTGTCTTAGAGACAGGGTCTCGCTCTGCAGTTTGGGCTGACCTTGAACTCACCTTGCAGCCCAGGCTGGCCTCAAACCCAGCAATCCTCCTGCCTCAGCCTCTGGAGTGCTGAGATTATAAGTGTGTGCCGCCAAGCCCGACATACTACAATTATGTAACACACACACACAGGCTGGGGATGTGTTGCTCAGTGGTAGCTTTGGCTAGCACATTTAAGGTTTTAATCTCTAGCACCTCAAAAATATAAAAAGAAAATAAACTTTAATGAGCCTTGATTGCTTAACTATGTCATCATTCATAGTTTATAATATTTTAATGTTAAAGTTTTCTCTGCATTTGTGCCAGTCAAATCTTTTCACACTAAATTCTCACAACTAGCTGAATACATTATGTAGATATCAGAGTGTAAAGAGTATAACCTTCCTATTGAGGAATATGAATGAATTGCATTTTCTTAACATTATTTATGGTTAAAACTTATCCTTTTAGTCAAGTATAACACAATATCTGTCTAGGAAATGGAATATAAATATTTCAAAAATGGCAACAAGCCGGGCATGGTAGCACACACCTTTAATCCCAGCACTCAGGAGGCTGAGGTAGGTGGAGCGTTGTGAATTCACGGCCGGGTTGGGCTACAACATGAGTTTAAGGCTGGCCTGAACTATATAGTGTGACCCTGTCTCAAAAATCTAGGGCTGGGAGTTTGGCTCAGTGGCTTAGGCACCTACCTGGCACAGGTGCAAGGTTGTGAATTCAATCCCTGGTGCCACCAAAAAAAAAAAAAAAAGGCAACAGAGAGGGGTAAGTGGAATGGGAGGTTAAGTCATGTCCTGTTTAAAAGTGAACCCTTGCCGCTTCACACTAATCCTTGAGCCTTTAAGCAAAATATATCAGGTGAGGGTTGTTTGGAAACATAACCTCTCTAAGCTTTAGTAAAAGTAACTGTTTTGAAAGTCAATTTAAAACAGCTATAGGCTGGGCATGGTAGCACATGTCTGTAATCCTAGCACTCAGAAGGCTGAGGCAGGAGGATTGCTGAGTTCAAAGCCAACCTGGTCTACAAAGTAAGTTCAAAGTCAGTCTGAACACAGTGAAACCCTGTCTCAAAAAGACTAAAGCAACTGTAAGCAAGTAAAAGTCGACAGAATCAGCTTTTTCAAAATTAATGGAATCTAATACAGACCTTAGAGCAACCAAGAGACCACTTATGAAGAAAAGGGCAGCTGATTGGATACTTGCTGAGCCCTGAAATAATGGAACAAAGACTTTGTTGAACACACACAAGGAATACAGCCTATATGAAAAATTTGGAAAAACACTGAACAGTGACTGCAGCCCCAGCAATCAACAGCAGCAAACCCCAAGGCAGGGGGAGAATCTCATGACCAGAATAAACACAGGCTGTTCAGATACCCGTTTCCAACAAAGAGTTAAAAGGGCCCATTCAGTGGGAGAATATACATTGGTGGTGACAGAAATGTTCCCTGAGGAAGCCCAGACATTGAATTTACTAGACAGTTGTCATAAATACACTCATAGAACTGATGGAAATTCCATGGCTAAAGACCCAAAGGAAACCTGGAAAATGATGGATGAACAGAATGAGACTGTC
This sequence comes from Dasyprocta punctata, assembly GCA_004363535.1. Classification (NCBI taxonomy): domain Eukaryota; kingdom Metazoa; phylum Chordata; class Mammalia; order Rodentia; family Dasyproctidae; genus Dasyprocta; species Dasyprocta punctata. The sequence goes on along the minus strand of RJWM01013180.1, from coordinate 36,604 downwards.
GTGAAAGAAAAAGAATTACTAAAAGGAGCCAGCTTGAAATTTTGGATTTACCATGATTTTAGGACATGCTAGAGCTAGGTATAGTAAGTGACAGGTACATAATAAAACTTTTGAAAGATTTACACTTCATTCTACCCACAGCATGTTCTAATAAGTAAAAGACATTAAGAGACAGGGCTTTTGGAGACTGTGTATGACGGTATGAGAGAGTTAATGTCTGTTAGACAAGACATCATCACAGGAGTTGGGCTCCTGTTGACTTGCCATTTATTGGCTGATTTGTCTTGGGACAGGCGCTGAACATCTCATCCATAGTCTACTGTTCTGTGAAATAGAACATCTGTTCTACAGACAAATAATGAAGAGCCAGTGAGACTGTACAGAAATGCTGAAAATGTGAGGCATCCACTATTCATCCTCCAGAGGAGCCAACAGCCTAATGATTACAGAAAGAGAATGTTTACTTTATATGCTACCAAGTTATCACTAGAGGCACAGTGCTTGAGTTAAGGAACTCTGCAGTCTTCAGCAGCTGCTCAGGTGGTCATGTGTCCAGAGGAGGAATTCTGGCCCCTCTGGAATTCCATTACCCTGTCATCAATTAGATTTTTTTTCCCACAGTCTCCATTTCCCACTTACTATCTTCTTCATCTCACTCCTCCCAATTAAATTTGTTTTGCACACTTTTAGAATAAATTTAAATGCTTAGTTTTTTCAGTTGTTTTTCCTTTCCCAGGAATTTTTATGACATTTTAAAATATCACTGGAAGACAGCCTAGGAAAAAACACAAATTTCAGATTGAATCAGCTTGGGCCTTCCTCTGTTGTTACAGTGAACATTAATAGAAAGCAGTTCTAAGAACTAGTGAAGTACAGAATCTGTAAGTGCCTAACAAATAATACTATTGACTGGCTTGTGAAAACCATTTAGTCAGGAAAGAGAAACTTTGGAAAAAAAACTACTGTACTAAAGTCACAGGAGATTGAAGTCTCTTTAATTGGCTGATTTGAAAAAAGGGCACAAATACCAAAATCTTAGGACAGTCTTAAACTTTGTAGTCAATATAGATACTTGGAACTACAGTTTTCATCCCAGTTCCTAACAAATAAACTAAATTACATTTCCTTTTCTTTATTCTCTGGTGTGAGAGTTAACACTGAAATGACCAAATTGCTGAAAGCCAAAGGAGCAACCAGCACACACACTCAGATTTGAGTGCCTCATAGATTCTTTCCATTCTTTTAATGTAACACATTTTTAAAAGTCCACCTGCACAAAACTAGGATCTGATTATCAGCCTCTCCAAAGGATTCCTGGAAAAGTTACTTTCTTTTTTATCATTTAAAAATATTTCATTTATAAAGTCACTTTACATGAAGCTTTTCAATGACATAACTCTCATACAGTGTGGTCTTCTGCTTTGAAATCCATTTGATGTTTTAGAAAAAATAATTTTGGCAGAATTGTCTTTGTGTTGCCGGTTTTAAATAACTTAGCTTTTCTCTGCTCTCACTTCCTAAGATTTATGTTTCACTGGTTTTTCTTTTGGGAATAGGTACAGAATTTTCACAGCTGTATTCAGGTAACTGAAGACTTTGTGTCTCCAGAACATCTCGTGCAGTCATTTCACTTAACACAGGAACTGAGACTTTTGAAGGAAGAAATCAATTATGATGATAAACTACAGGTAAGAAATGGATGCTCAGACTTTTTATATTCAGCAAATAGAATACACGCCTAGTATCTCAGGCAGTTGTTGATCAGACTGTCAGGTTAGGATTAAAAAACCACACATGCATTTAGTTGTATTCATTTCAGTGACCTGTATTTTAACTTCCAGCTTAACATTTTCAAATTTTGACTTTTGTCTTTTTGAGACAGGGTCTCACTATACAATACAGGCTGGCCTTGAGTTCGCTGTGTAGCCCAGGCTGGTCTTGAACTTTGTAATGATCCTCCTGCCTCAGCCTCCTGAGTGCTGGGATTAATTTTGACATTTTTCATTTCCTTAAATTTGACTTTCCTTTGTCTCCATTAAAGTTATTTTTTCTTTATCTAGCAGTTATCACTTGTTCATTTCATTCTAGATCAAGTGATTAGAAATGTCAATTATCTCTTTCAGGTTAAAAATATCTTGTATCATGCAGTCAAAGAAATGGTGAGAGCTTTGAAGATACGTGAAGATGAAATAGAGGATACAGAAGAAAACTAAATGTGGTCCACTTTAATGTCTGTAGGCTATAAAACTCAAGAGTACTTTCCCATGAATGATGATATGTATACACACTGACTTAAGCTTCAAAAAACCATCAGTGCCAAGAAATTCTCTTTGTAGTAATTACTTGTTACTGACACCACAGCAGTATAGCATATGTCACAGCTCATGTGATTGTTATAAAACAAGCTAAATTTAAAAGCAGCACTACATAGCTGTTTCTGTATTATAGTGTATATGATGTTTGTGAAAATGTCAGATTTAAAATGATGTATTTATTTTTGGTAAAAAAAAAAAACAAAATTCTATGCTATATTGTTGATCGAGTGTAAATGTGCCCTTGTACAGTTTAATAAAATAACTGATATTTTTCACTACATTGAGACAGTTACTGTGAGAATAGGACACAAACACCAGCTATTGCCTGCGTTTGGGAAATTGCTGAATCGCACAGCAGTCATGTCATAATCAGAAAATTACTGCCAAATAATTGTAAAATTTGTAAAATACAAAATATATTAAGTAGATACTAAATACAGACTCTTCAATATTTTGTTGAAGCTGTTGACTGTACAATTAAACATTTTCAAAAGGTGTAATTTATTTAAAATTGTCTCATTTTGGTAAAATTTATGTGAAGTTTTAAAGCTAAATATTAAACTAAATATGCTATGTAAATATATACATATATACATTTAATGATGTATTTTTTTAAACATCAGCCTGCTTTTGTTAAAGTGCAAGTGTTACATATGGCTTTGTACATTAAAGTTAAAAGGGGTTTTACATTTTCCATTAAAAAAGACTTTATCAGAAGTTGGGTTGTTCAGAGTTCTCCTCTTTCGACAGGCATACCTACTGTGCTTGGAGCTCACAGAATGGCTTTGAATATGAGTTCTGCTGTTTTCTGTGTGATGCTGACAAGGTGCTTTAATTTGGAATCTTTAATAACTAACAACTGCTATGAGCTGGTTGGTTGAGCTACACATAATCCCTTTAAATTACCAGAAAATAATGTAGTTCTCCATTGACACCTACACGACATTGAGAAGAAAGTAGTAGCCCAAGCCATGCCACTTAGCAAGTCGCTTTGTCCGTATCCTGATTTTTTTGGTCCGCCATCTCCCTGTAGGCTCTTACGCCATTTTCTATCTCAAGCAAGGTTCAGCCAGGAATGTGACAAGTACATTTCACATTAATTCTTACACCTGTCACGGGGGTTAATCGGATGGACTGGGTATGGGAGAAAAAATTTGGGCTGAAGAATATCTGAAATGACTTTGAGCTTTTGACTTTTCCATTTTTCTAAACATTCCTCAACTGTGATTTCTTTTGCCTAATATTTATATATGTTGTGCTTGATACAGTTTTTGTGTAAAAAATTAGTTTGATGCCAAAGTATTAGTTCTAGAGATTGCTGCCTGCTAGTCCCCTAAAGTCCATTAGGAACTTGAAAGTACATGATTTTCTCCCAAAAGGTTTTTGCTTCTCCCACTGTTGCTACCTTTTGACTATACTACAACCTGTTAAGTACAGCTGAAGCTAAGGAATCTTGAGCCAGGTAGTGTGGCTTCTTTCAAAGTAAACCCACCCGGTGAGAGTGTTTTATCCATAATCTGAGGAGTGTCCTGTCTGTGGTCCAAATTCAGTGCTAATGCATTTGTAGACTTTGGAAAGCTAGGGATTACTACTTGCCTTTATAATTACTAGAGCAATTCCTCTGACCATTTACCCTGTTCTCTCCATTCTTTTGGTTAACTCTGATATTTTTCAAATATGTCTTAATATGTCACTTTCTTCCGGAAAGTATAAGTCTTAAATGTAGAATAGTTTGAGAAATGTTAAAGTTAAGATTTTCATAAAGAGCCGGGCGTGGTGGTGCACGCCTTTAATCCCAGCACTAGGGAGGCTGAGGTAGGCGGAGTGTTGTGAGTTCGAGGCCAACTTGGGCTACAACGGGGAGCGCAAGGCCGGCCTGAGCTACATAGTGCGACCCTGCCTCGAAAAACCAGGGCCAGGAGTTTGGCTCAGTGCCTTAAGCGCCTGCCCTGGCAGGCCCGAGGTTGTGAGTTCAATCCCTGGTGCCGCAAAAAAAAAAAAAAGATTTTCATAAAGGAAAACTTGTTCCAAATACTTACATCCTTCCCATTCTCATATGTGATGTCATTTGGACCTAAACATGGATTCCTTTCATTGAATGATGAATTTACATGAGCTCAAATTCATTTCTTTGCTGCTGAGTGTTTTGTCCTGTCACCAAGATTGGGACTCAGACCTTTCCTAAGTGCAAAAGTTTTGAAAAGCTGGGTGTGGGAGCTCACACCTTCAATCCCAGCACTCGGGAAGACTGAGGCAGGAGGACCATTGAGTTCGAGACCAGCCTGGGCTACAAAGTGAGTTCAAGGCCAACCTGAACTGCATAGTGAGACCCTATCAAAATAAGACCCCCCCACCCCCCCAAAATTGTGGATCACTGCTTCCAGCTACTCATGCCATGTCTGGGATTAAAGGGAAAGGTACTATCTGACATGAATAAGTGAGTTTGAGGACAGACTGCATAAGAAAGTCTCTGTGTATGTGTGTGGTATATTCCTGTCCCTTGGATCAGGTTTCTATATTCGTGTTTCTTGTAGAAGAAATATTTCTGCAAGTAAACAATATTATGCTCCAGTCCTCATTCATTGATCATATTGTAACAAATCTGCATATTCAAAACAGTTACAACTGAATGACTAGAGTCTGAATCAAAGCTTTCTAAAACCAGTGAGACCACAAGATGACAAAAACACCAAGCCAGGCGTGGTGGCGCAGACCTTTAATCCCAGCACTCAGGAGGCTGAGGTAGGAGGAACATTGTGAGCTCGAGGCTGGCTTGGGCTACAACGTGAGCAAGGCTGGCCTGAGCTACATAGTGCAACCCTGCCTCAAAAAACTAGGGCTGAGAGTTTGGTTCAGTGGCTTAAGTGCCTGTCTGGCAGGCACGAGGTTGTTTGATCCCCGGTGCCACGGGAAAAAAAAAAAAAGACTTCAAAAACACCAGTTCTAGTGACATTAAGAACTTGGCACATTGTTGAATTCACTCATTTCTCACATTCCCACTAGTGAGAAATGTGTTCAGCCTATTTAAGAGTCCAGCGAGTTGCTGGGAATATAGCTCAGTATTAGAGCACCTGCTTAGAGCCCAGTGACAAATTACATGTTCTAAATGTGCCACTTGCACTCCTAAAATTACATGATCGTGGAAGACTGCCGTTTGTTGCTGGTCACTGAAAGTTTTGAGTGACAACATAGGGATATGTTGGTCCATCGTAGTCTGCTTTCATGCATATGACCTGTGTTAAGACTTAAGTTTGTTTAGATGTTCCATTCACATCTTTAGAACAGTTGACAGTGAATTTTTCAAGTCAGTTGAAAAACTTTCAATTCAATCAAATCAGCTGAATGAAGCGTTGTATTCCTGGTTGTTTCAGTATTGGGGAGTGAACCCAGCAATTTTGTACTGAGCTACATCCCTAGCCCATGAGAGTCTTACTAAATTGCAGTTGTTCAGGCAGGAGTCAAACTTGTGATCCTCCTGCTTCAGCTTCCTGGAGTGTTGAGATTACAGGCTTGCACTACCATGTCCAGCATGTCCCTAGTTTTTAACATTTTCTTTTGAGCCAAGATCCAGTAGTGTCAAATGAATTAAACTTTGGGTTTATTGAAAAGGTAGACAAGGATGGGGATGTGCTTGGTGGTAGAGTGCTTGGTGGATGAAGCTTGAGGTTTGATCCCCAGAACTGTGGTGGCGGAAGGATAAGCTTGTCTCTTTTTTTCTCTCACCTTGTGTTCCCATCTATCTTGCTCAGCTCCATTTGCTTCGTTTTGGTAGTGCCAGGGACTGAGCCAGGGCCTCATGTATGCTAGCCAAGAGCTCTGCCACTGAGCCACATCCCCAGCCCACTTCATTTTTACTTCCACTCTCTTGTTCAGGCTTGTCTTCACCTAGACAGCCGTTTTCTCATCCTCTAATCCCTACTACTTTTCCACAAAGCCTACAACTACCTTTATAATTTCAGTAGCAGAAGGCAAAATAGTGTTCAGGTATTCAATAAATATTTAGTGCCTATATTTGGATTATACTGATCTAAATTGGGGAATTACTATCCTATATATAGCTGTGAACTACTCTTACTATATTTACTAGTGAACAACTCAGAGTTTTTGTTACCTTTCTGCAGGCCACCAATCCCCCTTCCCAGGAGGTCCCAAGCAAACATCAAGTTGATTCTTAAGAAACTGGGATACTGCTTCAGGCATGCTTTGACTGCCAAGCTGTTCAGGCTATGAACAAACCTCTCTCGTCAGCTAGACCAATTCTGGATGATAGCTTTCAACGTGAAGTCCAGGAAGGTGGAAGGCTGTCCACTGAGGTCAGTCTACTTGAGGTTAAACCCAGGGAGTACAACTTGAAAGGCCAGGACAGGAAGTGGGAAACATATAGTCCCAGCCTGCATAAACTTGGCCCAGATTTTTAAGACACTTCCTTTTTAAATTGTAGTTCCATATTTGTTCTAGACTAGACAAGCCAACCAAGATCTCAGACAGACCAATGTTCCACATTGATCACGGCACAGCCCAGCTGGGCAAATGACCCAGGAACCAGAGCTGTTCCTCACTGCCCACTAGGTGTCACTGTTGGCCAGCAGTAACTTTTAAAAGCAAATGCTTACAGCTGAAGTAAATGAGGACACTTCTAAGAAAGGAAAGAAACATCCAAGTCACTCACAGAAACCCCAACTAAGCTACATGGAAATTATGACAAAACGTAATACTAAAGATCATTTGATCTTCATCCTACTGTCTAGAATGATTCAGTAGTTGCTATTAGTAGTAGAATGATTCAGTAGTTGCAGTTCACATCTTGACTCTACAGTCAGGGTCTAAACAACCCTGTGGCAGACTTAAAGCTAGTATTTTTTTTTTTTTTTTTTCCCCGGCACTGGGGATTGAACTCACAACTTTGTGCCTGCCAGACAGGCGCTTAAACCATTGAGCCAAACTCACAGCCCTAGTTTTCTGAGGCAGGATTGCACTACATAGCTCAAACCGGCCTTGAGCTCGCTTTGTAGCCCAACCCAGCCTGGAACTCACAACGCTCCTCCTACCTCGGCCTCCCAGTGCTGGGATTAAAGGTGTGCGCCACCACTAAAAAACTTGAAGAACTAAAAATTGATGACATTCAAAAAAAGGACCAAATGTTAAAAAGCAGAAAGAATGTATTTAATATGTCAAATTGACTTTAGAGACAAAATATTTATTTCAACAAACTCGATAAAACACTAGGGAGACAAATTTTTGAAGGAACTAGTTATTTGAAAAACTTATCTCTTAAGCTTCCAGGTAGTATGGATTGTATGTGGTTACCATGGCAATATAGCTAACGCTGTTACTACACATAACCTACTTTTTGAAAGAAATGCTTGTTTGGGAGTTACTCTGAAAAGTTTCAAGTGAGAACTCAGGACAAGACCCTGTGAGCTCCTTTGTTGTTTGGTTCTTTGAGACATGGTTTGCTGTATAATTCAGGTTGACCTTCAACTCAGTAATCCTCCTGCCTCAGCCTCTAGTACTAGGATTACAGGCATGTACCCCATGCCCACCATGCAGAGGGAGACAGGGAGGCCAAAGCCCATGGTACCAGGTATCCCAGGTGGTTTCCTCCAAGTACTAACCAGGCCCCACACTGCTTAGCTGAGATCAGCACGCTCAGGGTGATATGGCCGTAGATTTAACTCTCCGCTGGTTCTTTGGACTTAAAAGCAAGAGGCCACCACAAGAAAGCACAAGATCTAAGGGAGGCACCTCTACAAAAGCAAGGGGTTTTGGGGGTGGGGCAAGGGGGAAGGATTTGAAAGAGGGTATGTATGCAGTTCTTGCTGGCCTTGAATTCACTATACAGCCCAGGCTGGCCTAGAACTCACAGCCTGGGCCTCAAACTCAAAGCAGTCCTCCTGCCTCAACATCCTGAGTGCTTGGGATTACAGGAGTGCCTCATCATGCCCGGCCCAAGCTATTCTTAAATCCATTTTAGTGCCTCAGGATAGAAAAGACAAGGAACACCCTGAAACTCCAGCCAGGGCAGAGGCAATGTACCTACAGGTAGGCCCTAAGAATGAATAAAACAGGCAAGTTTATCATTTGCTCTAGCATCCTAGCAAAATACGTTGTAGTCCTGGTCAAAACAGTTGTATTTTAGGGCAAGCGCAGCCCTCTTTCCTAGATGCTCTAAACACCCCAATGGAACACCCCAATGGCTGTCCCAGAAGCTTGCTCTCTTCCTCCACCTCTCGGAAGCTCTCCAGGGCTCAGCTGAGAGAGGGGCACGGAGACAGAGTCCCCTCCCCATGGCCCGGGAACAGCAGCCGACACCAGTTTGGCCATTTTCCACATGGAGGAGGTCACACAAACGGCTGGGAACACATTTAAACTGCAGGAACTTTTAGAATGGCTCTTAGCCAAAAACCTGGGAACGGTACCCTCAGGAACTTCTACACTCTTTCACCTTCCTTAAAAGGGGGAAAAGACTGCAAAACAATGGAAGACCAAATCTGTAACACACTGAAGAAATCATTATCTGCTCGAATTCCTATTCAGTTTACAACACCAAGTCATTCAGTAACTTGCTTTTAAACCATCAATCACTTTCAACAAAGGTATAAAACACAATTACTTTATTGATTTCTTACAATCAAATACTGCCAACTAGCATTACTTCTACTCACGCACCATTAAAAACAAAGGATGCTCCCTCGGTATTTTCAAATGATGCATTGTGTAACAAACAACTTAAAATGCACCCTGATTAATTATGTAAACTGGTAATTTTTTTAAAAAAGCATAACTAATAATTTGGTTCCTTTCTTCATAAAATGGACATTTAAATATTTCTCCTGATAGTCTTGAGGTTATCATTATGTTATGAGTAGTGCAAGTGTGGCACATATAGTTTCATCTAGAAAGGTGTGCAGCTTACACACCTTCTTTAAACAAAATATGCATAACAAAACGCATACAGTCAATGCATGATAAAGAGCATATTTCAAATACAAGGCCGCCCCTCAGGCCACCATATTATTTAGGTTTTGTATTATCATTTATGGCATTATAGATTACACATAACATACTTTTATACATTTAAACCCTGAAGATTCAAAAAATAAATTGTTGCTTGAAAATATTATTCCAGGTAGCCATTTGGTTTGGATCAGGAGAAAGCCAACCTCTGAGCAGTGTCTGCCAGGTCAGAATCATTACTCTGTCGGGAATCAGATCCGCACGCTTCACAGTGACTATCCCACGTCCAGCCGTGCCACTCCCACAGAGGCCAGACGATGCGATAACAATTCCAGGGCTGCCCTTGTGTGTGGTTTTCCCTTTTTTTTTCTCTTCTGGATTGACTGTTACTGACTTATTTCCTCTTCTGACCTCTCTGCTGACCTTCCATTTTAATTACTCATAAATCCTTTCAGAATGTCCTCAGAGAGCTCCATAAGCGGAAGTTCTGGAGAAGGAAAATCCAAGGGAGGAAGGTTGGGTATTGGAATGTCCTTGGCTTTCCCAGTATTTGCTGCAAACTTCTGCCAGGTTGAAGAGGCTGCAGCATTTTCTGAATGTGGTGACAAGCTCCACAACTCTGATTTTTCTACAAAATCAGCATCCACATCCAGTTCCTTTTCTATAGAACCTTTTAGAAGTCTGGCCTTTTCAGCCCTTAGCTGCTTATTTTCTTTCCTTAGCCTTTCATTCTCAGCAATAAGGAACTCCACATGTCTCTTCAACTCTGCAATTTTGGTTGCCTGCTCCTCTATAATTGTTTTGTCATCTTTTGGGGCTTTGCTTCCAATACATGGCTCCATAGGCTCGCTCTTTTGCTGAAGTAAATACAGCAGTGTGTCTGGATCCCTGTCGTAAATCCCCTGGACTTCAGGGAGGCGTTTCTCTGCGGAGGGGCTGTGCTTCTGTGCAAGAATGGGGCTTTGGCGCTCTGCGTCCTCCACAGAGGGCTTGGGAGATGCCTGGAGGTGGGCATCCCTGTCCGCGTTCTGCGGGGCCTTCAGCCGCTCCTCACGCTTTGCCCTCTTCCACCGCTCCTGGATGAGGAGGAGCTGTTTCATGTGGCTGTCCCTCTGCAATTCCAGGGACAAGCGAGCCTATTAACAGAAGGAAAGGACAGTTCGCAGGATTAACACTCCAGTCTCTTCAGTAATGTTCAGTGTTATTCCAAGAGCCTCCCTCCTGAATAATCAATGCTTCAAATATTTACAATATGTTTGCAACTCAATAGAAATAAAAATTTCTTAATCCCAGCACTCGGGAGGCTGAGGTAGGCGGAGCGCTGTGAGTTCGAGGCCGGCTTGGGCTACAACGCGAGTGCAAGGCCGGTCTGAGCTACATAGTGCGACCCTGCCTCAAAAAACCAGGGCCGGGAGTTTGGCTCAGTGCCTTAAGCGCCTGCCCTGGCAGGTGCGAGGTTGTGAGTTCAATCCCTGGTGCCGCAAAAAAAAAAAAAAAAAAAAAAAAAAAAAAAAAAAAAAAAAAAAAAAAAAAAAAAAAAAAAAAAAAAAAAAAAAAAAAAAAAAAAAAAAAAAAAAA
>RJWM01013180.1:0-25654 GCA_004363535.1 Dasyprocta punctata | reverse complement strand
CTGCTTAACTCTAAAAATCTTCCCTCTTCACGCTTATTACTCAATAGCCAGCCAAAACACCCAGCAGGATGTTTCGGAGGCTCAATGCACACATGTACAATGTAGCTGTCTTACAGTTCTATACCAGTGATGGTGAACCATTTAGAGCTTTCAGTAATAACAAACAGCCTGCTGCAGCACGTGTGCCACAGGCTCGCCATCACCATTGCATACTATCGAAGACAACTTTTAAAGATTCAGAGTTCAATATGAAGATTAAGTGGTTTTTTGGTTTGTAGCTCAGTTAGAGAAACGGAACTGGCACTTTATAATCAAGAAATCATCTTTAGGTTTGGGGATGTAGTAGAGTGGTAGTGTTTGCATACCATAGCATGGATTCAAGTCCCACCACTGAAAACAACAACAACAACAAAAAGAATCTCCTGTAGTCCCAGCACTTGGAAGGCTGAGGTAGAAGCATCTTAAATTCAAGGCCAGACTGAGCTACATAGTTAGGTCGAGTCCTGCCTAAACTACATAGACCCTGTCTCAAAAGCAAAAAATCCAACATAAAAAGAGCTGGGGAAGTATCTCAGTAACAGAACAATTGCCCAGCATGCACAAGGCCCTAGTATCAATCCCCAGCACCGCAAAAACAAACAAAAAACCTTAGGAGGCAACCTCTCTCCAAACACAGAAGACAACTTCAAGTCAATGATGAATTCTTTTTTTTTTAAATCAGTACCAGGAATTGAAACAGGGGGCCCTGCACTGACCTATATCACCACTCCTTTTCATTTTGAGACAGGATCTTGCTAAATTGCCAGGGCTGGACTTGAACTTGCAACCCTCCTGCCTCAGCTTTGGAGAGTCCTGGGATTACACGTGTGTGCGACCACACCTGGTGAAACAAATTAACTACAGGAATTCAAGAGACAAGTGGGATACTGTTCACATTTACATCACTATGCAAAGGACAGTCTAACTGGTTTCCCCGTGACAGCTTATTTATATGAGCTAAACATGGGTCAGATATGAACTGATAATCAGGAGGGTGGTAAGTGGGGTCTTAAAAGGGCATACAGCAGCTAGAATCTGCGCTCTGTGAGGAACAACTACAACAGGACAGAAGCTTCTGCATGCCATGCCTGGGACATCAACAATACTTTTCATTTCCTTTCTAAAGTGCTCTAGCCAATTTTATATGTTCACTATTCTCTTTCTGATTTAAAGACAGGTCTCACCATGTTGCCCGGGGTGGTCTCAAACTCACAATTCCCCTTACTCAGCACAAATAGCTGGATTACAGGTGGACATCACTGATCATATACATATTTTTTGCAGGCAGGGGTGGGGGGTCTTGTTGAGACAGGGTCTCACTACATGGTTCAGGATGGCCTTGAGCTCACTTTGTAGCCCAGGCTGGTCCTCCTGCTTCAGGCCCGAGTGCTGGGATTACAGGTGTGTGCCACCACACCCAGCTTGATTTTATATACTTTTGATAAAGCTTTTTGTAGAGGAATACAATGCTTTTGTTTTACAAAACAATTGAAGGGTCCAAGAGCCCTTGCTAAAATATGAAGAGTATGTCTCACCTGCTCAGACTGTGTCAGCTTCATGGCTTCACAAAGACATGCTGGTAAGGAAAGAGGCACATGAGCATATGAGTGTCATCATTGTGTAATCATCAGAGTAAAGAAACAGTGTTAATACTCCACAAAGAATTGGCCTTACAAGCAATTAACCTATAAGTGGAACTTGTTTTAAAAAGATAGGGTTCTCCAAGGATGTCAGTGGTAGTCAAATGTAAGTATTCCCGAGCCCATCTTGAACCAGGACTTTGGTTTGAAACCCTTCCAGGGCTGCTGCCAACTGGCAGAGAGCAGTTGCCTAACACGGGCAAACCTAGGTTCAATCCCTAACAAATCCTTAAAAGAAACCCCAACAAGCTGGTAGTGGTGGTGCACACCTGTAAGCCCAACAGTCGGGAGGCTGAGGTAGGAGGATCACTGGGAGTTCAAGACCAGCCTGGGCTACAAAGTGAGCTGGCTCAAGGCCAGCCTGAACTGCATAGTGAGATCCCATCTCAGAAAAGACAAAAAGAAAAAAAGAAAAAGAAAGAAATTTCAATAAACCCCTAGGAATTGAATGAAGATGATCTAATTGGAAAAATAGGTTGACGGGAGGATAAAATTAAATAAAAACCTATGGAAATCTCATTTCACTATGCTTAGAAAACATGAGATTATCAGTGACTTTCTACACACCCAAACACCTGAACTGTATCATTCTGGCCTCCATTAAAAACTAAATTTATCAAACTGTTTCTGGGCTATACCACCAGTTTACTACAAATATAGTAACCAGCCAAGCATGGTGATGCATGTCTGTAATCCCAGCACTCAGGAGGTTGAGGCAAGAAGATCACTGCAAGTTTGAGACCAGCCTGGGCTACATAGTGAGTTCAAAGCCAGTCTGACTGAGACCTTGTCTCAAAAAACTAACACCCAGTCTGAACTACTGAGAACTACACAAAGCCAGTCTGAACTACTGAGACCCTGTCTCAAAAAGCAAAAACAAACACAGTAACTAAAAGCCCTCAGAATATGTAGCTATGTTTACTGTAAGGAAGTTGCTAAGGATAGTATTTTATAATTTACAAAAACCTTCAATTCTGGTGACTTGGTTTGTTTCAATAAAAATAGTCAATGCAAAAAGCATTCCTTTTCCTCTTCAGACTGACTGCTAGGAAAGCTGTTATGGCCGGGATTCTGAATTGTCCCCCAAAGGCCCATGTGCTGAAGGCTTGGTCTCTGACTGATAGCACTATAGGGAGACAGTAGAAAGTTTAGGTAAGGCCAATGAAATAAAGTTGGGTTACTGGGGTCAGCCCCTTGAAGAGGATACTGGCCCTGGTATGCTGCCAGGAGGTAAGCAGGTTTGCTCTCCTATCAGCTCTCCACCCAGAGGTTTCTGCCTTGGCACAGCCCCATAGTGACAGGACCAAGTGAACATGGACTAAACTTTGAAAACCATGAATCAAAATAAATTTTTCTTCCTTTTTAAGCTAACTGACTGTATCACCTATGTTGTCACAGAAACAGAAAACCAACACCAAAAAATAGTACTGTGGAGTTGCTGCCATGTGTGGCTATACCTGACAATGTGGATCCGAAGCCTTTGGAGTTGGTTTGCAAGCACAACCTAGCAAAGTTTGGAAAAGTATAGAGAGCTTAAAACATGGAAAGCAGAGCTTAACGTGCAATTCTGGCATGAGCTCAAAAGACCAGATGTTGACAGCAATACAGAGTAAAGGCCAGGCTCCTGAGGTTTCATTTTCTCTGCTCTTTGACAGCTGGACACAGAGGCTCACTCTGTTTTCTTAAATTTTCTCATTTCAGACTTTCCTTCCTGTGAGTGCTCAGATGTTAACTTTTCCCTGCAACATCCCAAAGGGATCCAAGTAACTTCCTTCCATACAGAGTACATCTACATCTATACCTCTTGAAACACCCATTACAAACCCTAGATCTAAGTGAACTCAGGAAGCAGTGAATTCATTCCACATATCAATTTGCAACTCTACTCCAGAATATAACACAAAGCTATTTTTAAGTTTAAACTCCAAATCAGCTCAGTAGGATTTACTAATCACATTAGTTCTATCTCCATAATTAAAGCTAATATGACCTAACAGACAGAATTTGGATGTGTGTGTTGTGGGGGAGGGTGGTATTTGAAGTTCAAAAGTAAAAAAGTCTTCAATGACAAAGATCAGATTAAAAATGAAACTTTTCTTCCTTTTGTTATTCAGAATATCCTGCACCTCAGTATACAACGTATGCTGATTTGCTGCATTTTAATGTATGTTATGTGTGTATAACCATAACCATTCAGTATTCTGCAACTGTGGCATGCATCTCCAACACAGATTTCTTACACATTTACACACAGGATACTCTCTCTATAGTGACTGCAAATTTAACAGTCTGAAAACATAATACAATTTAGGAAATATTTAAAGAGCATGAGTTCACAATGTTAGGCAAGGCCCCTACCAAATTTATCATAAAAATACACAAAGATTTATGGGCTACCTACTATGTGTTCAAATATATGGGTTACACTTCAGTAGAAAAACTAACCTTTTAAAAACAGTATTTTCTCTGAAAATTACTTTTTTTGTACCTGAAATCGAACTCAAGATCTCATACTTGCCGGGCAGGTGCTGTGCCACTGAGCTATATCCCCAGCCCAAATTACTATTATAAACAAAAATCAGGAAGAAGATGCATCCTAACGGGCCCACTGTGTAATATGGATCTCAAAGTAAAATAACAAGGGAGGGGCAGACACAATCAGGAAAGAAGGTGGCTTCTGCAGAGGGAAAGGAAGGGCCTCCTGGAAGAAGACTGGGCGTGCTGTAAGGAAGGTGACTATACTCACTCTAGATGCCCATGAGGAAACTCCCACCCCTCAAAGCTTTTAAGGTTGGTGACTCAGTCACAAAAATTGGTCAGTGCAAAACAGGCTCCCAGTACCTGTTGCTGAGTTGAACACAGGCAAAGCTGCTTGGCTAAGATAAAATTAGGTCTCTGATAAATGAACAAATTTTTTTGTTTTGGAAGTGGGGATCAAACTCACAACCTCACGCTTGGCAGGCAGGTACTGTGTCATTATGCTATAGCCCTGTCACCTTTTTCTTATTTACTTATTTAGGTGCTAAGGATTGGACACAGGGCCTTCCACCACAGAGCTACATTCCTATACCCCCTACTACCACCTCTCTGAGATAGGGTCTCACTGAGGCATATACTGGCCACACTAGAATGGAACTTGCTGTGCTTCCACCTCAGACTCCCAGAGTGTGCACCACCATGCCTAGCTTGTTGAGACTTTTATTTTAAGGTGAGAGATACTGGGGAAAAGAAATTGAAAAAAAAGAATACTTACCTGCAGCCTTTTTGTGACAAGAAATAGCCTCTTCATATTTCCCTGAAGCTAATAATCGGTCTGCTCGTCTGCTCTGTTGATGAGCCTAAAAGACAAACATCCTAAGTTCCTCCTAATTATAAAATACACAACTTTTTTTTTTTTTTTTTGCAGCACCGGGGCTTGAACTCATAACCTCGAGCCTGCCAGATAGGCGCTTAAGTCACTGAGCCAAACTCCCGGCCCTGGTTTTTTTTTTTTTTTTTTTTGAGGCAGGGTCGCACTGTGTAGCTCAGGCCAGTCTTGCACTCGAATTGTAGCCCAAGCCGGCCTCGAACTCACAACGCTCCGCCTACCTCAGCCTCCCAAGTGCTTAAAATACACAACTTTTTAAAAGCGAAATGGAGGCTGGGGGTATAGGTCAGTGATGGAGGGCCTGTTCAGGGTACCCTCTCAAACAAAAATAAACTTTTCACATAATCAATGACACTGGTTTTTGCTACACAAACCATTATTATAGTCACATCTGTAAATAGGGCTATTTAATGAGAAGGGCCTAGATATACAGAATCTGAAAGTTATGGGCAACTTCTCTCAGCTCTTTCATAAACCCACTGTTGTGAACCCTTGGCACACACACCTTTTTCTTTTCTTTCTTAGTTAAGTGCCTACACAGTCCAGGCTGGCCTCCACAGCAATCCTCCTGCCTCAGCTTCCAGTGCTGGGATTACAGGTGTGTGCCACCACACCCAGCAGTAATAATTCTTAGTTTTAAAAGAATTTTTAAAGATGTCACACTTTAGATTGGGGGGGGTTCAAGGGATTGAACCCGGGGCCTTCACACTGAGCTGTTAGTACTCCAGCCCTTTTACTGTTTGTTGGACAAGCTCTTGCTAAATTGTCCAGACTGCACTTAAACTTGACCTTTTCCCTCCTCAGTTACCCAGGGTGCTAGGATCACAGGTGTGTGCTACCACACCTGGTCAAGATTTCACATTTAAAAATCAATGTGTGTGTGTCTCTCTCTTTTTTTTGTGGGCGGGGGGGTCTTGCTACACAGTTCAGGCTGGCCTTGGGCTCACTTTGTAGCCCAGGCTGACCTCAAACTTGTAACAATCCTCCTTCTTTGGTGTTGGAGTGGGATTACAGGAGTGCACCACCACACCCAGCTTCCAATGTCTCTTTATATATATACAGTTCTTGGTAGAATCTTATAGCCAGGTATGGTGGCACATTCTTGTAATTGCAGCACTCAGGAGGCTGAGGCAGGAGTACTGCCACAAGTTTGAGCCAGCCTGGACTACACAGTGAGTTCAAGACCAGCCTAGAATACGCAGTGCGACCCTGCCTCAAAAAACTAAAAAAGCTAAATAAATACTATGAGATTTGCAAATAAAAGTCTCACCTCCTTTTGTGCATTGTTTTTCTTCATATGATTTCTATGGGGATTTACCATTTTCTTATACTGCCTTGTTCTCTGCACACCTAAAGAACCCATCCTCCAAATATTCAAACCAGGATGAAAGAGAACTTCAGTAAAGCTCCAACTGGTGTGACACTCAGAGACTTGCCAGGAGGAAACAGGACTGCAGAGTAAAGTGAAGCGGCCAAGATTAAAGAGGCAGAGCAGCCATGTCTGAGTGCAGGGGCAGCGGATCCCTCGCCACCTGCGCACATGGCACCACCTCGCTCTTCCTTTCGTGTCCAGTAAATTAACGCCTTGCGCTGAAGTGCATCTAAGTGAGCTCCATCATCTGGAGCCAACAAATATCCTGCCATTTATGCCAACTAGGCTACTACTAAGTGGCTGCCCTCAGTGACAAATACTTTTTTGCTTCTACAAGCTACTGCTTTTAAAAATACAGGCTCGGTGTTTTCTTCACAAAGGAAAACCATTATTATCTCTTACAGCTTTCAATTTAATTTCTGTGACCTTGGGGAGAGTTGTATTTGAAGACAGAAAGACCATTATAAACATAACACCAAAAAGAAAGCAACACAAAATGTATTACGCTCCTGATTTTATATACTGAGGTCCTTCAGTGGGGCGGAGAACTGATAGCTTTCCCAACCAATTCGTGTCTCCTATACGCAAGTAATAAGCAGTACCTCTAAACCATAAGCACAGAATTTAGCATCTCATTAATGTAGTGAAATTATACTTAAGAGAATGCTCGAATGGCAGAGACTCCCAAGACCCCTTTTTAATTTTAAATCTGAACATCAACTTCTACATGCAGCTTTGCCTGCATTTTTTCTTGTCTAGGGCTTCCAGTTTACCTTGTTTTTTTTCTTTCATCCCCACAAAGACAGTGCCCTATCTTTCACATTAAAAGGTGCAACTCAGTAGTGAGTTGTTAAATCAATTAGTGGATCACAACTAGTATTTAAAAAAAATGTAATAGATTTGTGTGTGTGGTGCTAGGGATTGAAACCAGAGCCTTTGCACCCAGCCCCCTACCCTTTTTTTTTTTCTTTCCAAATTCATTTTTATTTTGAGGAGAAAAAGAAAAAAACAAGAAAACTAAAATAAAATTCCAAAACATGTCAATCAGGGCAACAATGGTACATACATTGCATATTGTCATTCCCAAATCATTCACCCAGAGCACAAGACATCTGCATTCAACTGTCTGAATAATACCAGCACAAATCTTTCTTTTCAGTGAACTCAGAGAACTCAGTAGTATAACTATCTTAACTATTTTTATATACATATATACATACACATATACATATGTTTTTTCTTTCAGCTTCTCAGACTAATAATGAGACAATATGATGTTTACACATGTGATTTATTTACTTCACTAATGACTATGGTCTCATAGTTGCATTCATTTACCTATAAAAGTCAACAGTTTACCCTTGTTTATGGTTGAGTAGTACACCATTGTAGAAAAATACATCTTTTTTATTCACTCCTCAGTTGATGGGCATGTAGGTTGTTTTCAAGATCTGGTTATAATAAACTGTGCAGCTATAAACATGGGTGCACATGTATCACTGTGGTATGATGTTTTTAATTCTTTTGGGAAGATACCCAGCAGGGGAACAGCTGGGTTGAATGGGACCTCCAATCCTAGTTTTTTGAGGAATCTCCACACTGATTTCCACAGTGGTTGCACCAGTCTGCATTCCCATCAACAGTGGAGAAAAGCCGGGTGTGGTGGCACACGCCTTTAATCCCAGCACTCGGGAGGCTGAGGTAGGCGGAGCGTTGTGAGTTCGAGGCCAGCTTGGGCTACAATGCGAGCACAAGGCTGGCCTGAGCTACACAGTACGACCCTGCCTCAAAAAACCAGGGCTGGGAGTTTGGCTCAGTGGCTTAAGTGCCTGCCCTGGTAGGTGCCAGGTTGTGAGTTCAATCCCCGGACAGTGGAGAAGGTTTTCTTTTTCCCCACAGCTCCTAAAGCATCTGTTATTGCTTGGTTTCTTGATAATAGCCATTGTTTCTGGGGTGAGGAGGAATCTCAGTGTTGTTTTAATATGCATCTCTTGAATGACCAGTGATGTTGAACATTTTTTCACATATTTATTTGTTGTTTATATTTCTTCATCTGAGAATTGTGTATTCATCTCAGATGTCCATTTTTGGATTGGGTCTTTAAATCTGAAGGACTGATTTTTTGAGTTCTTTATATGTTCTCAATAGTAATCCTTTGTCCTCTTACTGTGGAAAAGCTTTTCAATAGGGTAAGATCCCAATTGTCCTTTTTATTTTTTACAGGATTTTGATGCAGTCTTGCAAAGTTGCCCAGGCCCAACTTGAATTTGCAATCCTCTTGCCTCAGCTTCCCAGAGTGCTGGGATTATAGGCATGAGCCACCACATCTGGCATAAAAATCTAATATTAAATCAAGTGTGGTAGGGCACACTTGTAATCCCAGCACTTGGGAGGCTGTGGCAGGAAGATCACTGCAAATTTGAGACCAGCCTGGGCTACATAGTGAGTTCAAGGCCAGCCTGAACTATATAGTAAGACTCTGTCTCTAAATAAATAAGTTTAAAATAGCTGGCATTCAAATCTTGGAAACAACCCAAATGCCCATCAACTGTTGAATAAATAAAGATGTGTTTTTTTTAATACAATGGAGTATTACTCTGCCATAAAGAAGGATAAACTTGAGACATTCCTTGGTAAATGGATGTACCTTGAGGCCATACACTTAAGTGAAATAAATCTGACACATGTGTAAATGCTGCATTGTTTCTCTGGTGGCAAACTGAAAGTGTAAATAAGGACCAAAATATACAAGAGGCCCTGATTGATGTGTTTTGAAATGTTTTCTTTTTTTTCTCTTTGAAATAAAATGGGCTTGAAAAAAAAATATTGAATCTTACATTTTAAAAAATGTAGGTATTGTGAAATAGGAAGACAATGTTCAAATGGGGAGGGGAACAAGAGGGAGGGAAGGGAGAACGGAAAGGGAAAAGCAAAAAAGAGAGAAAAGAGAAAACAAGGAAAACATGGAAATAAAGCTTTTGTTAATGAGCAAGGAAGGAGGGGTTGAAGGGAGGGTAGGAGAATGACAAAAAAAAACAAATGTCATGTACAGGCACAAATTCTCTATAATGAATGTGATCATCATACATATCTAAAATGTCCCAATAAAATCTGATTTTTAAAAAAATGTTCAAATGGGAAGGGGAGCAAGGGAGTAGAGAGGGGGAAGAAGGGAAAAGTTTTTTAAAAAATGAGAAAATACAACAAAATAGCTAGGTTTTACCCCCAATATAATTTTTACCACCAATATAATTAATATATCATGATTACCAATATGCACAGGGCCACTCCTTGGACCATGACTGGATGAGTAGTTGAAAGCAATAAGATTCATTAACCACCTCATGTGAAGGGAGAACTGACCTCTCCAGAGGGAAGCTCTGGGGCCACACAGTAAGCCTGAGAGCAAACAGGAAACAACTGTGGCCACGAGGTCACATGGACTTTGGCCTCCGCAACACAGGTAAGCAAAGCATAAACAATGGTCTTGTATAAATTCAGACCTGACATCACTTCCCAAACTGTCAACCAACAAACCAAAGAATTACAAATTATCTTAAATTTTGATATTTCCTACCAACTCACCTTGTCAAAATCAAATGCATGGAAGAAAATGCCTAAATATATACTAAATAAATTTTTAAATTATAATTTTTCCACATTAAGTTACAAAAGCCAAGGCACGGTGATTCAAGACTACAATTCCAGCACTCCGGAAGCTGAGGCAAGGAGGGTGACAAGATCAAGTCCAGCCTAGGCAACTTAGTGACTTAGCAAGATCTTATCTTAAAACAAAACAAAACCAAACAAAAAAAGAAGAGCTGTGGATGTAGCTCAGTGTGAAGGCCCTGGGTTCAATCCCTGGTTGAGGGAGGAGGGGTTTGACAAAAAAGAAAAAAAATCTTGCTGAAACAGACTTATAAAGAGTCTAAAAAAAATCTTTTCCTTCAATGAAAATAAAATTTCTCTTATTTACTTTGACCAACCTTGAAAATTAGAGAACTAGAGGTCATTATTCACACAAACTACCTATTAAAATTAGTATTAAGCTAGTCTCTTCCATATCTTAAAATTCATTGTGAGAAAGTAAGTCCACAGGTCCTTACAAATCCAACAAAATACTGCAGCAGAGCTACAAAATGCTGACAGAATCTATAGTTCAATATAGATAAAGATACACTGAAATGAAAATGAGTACTTATATGGAAACACTGATAGAGAGAGGTCATTTCAAAATGAGCTGTGATCAATAGTGCACATATCTGAGTCACTGGCCCAAGTAATTTCTTAATTTCTCTCAGTCCAGGTTTATCCATCTATAAAGGTAGGAAAAAGTTCAAAATTGTAAGGATGCTCTAAGGATACATGATTATAAATCTAGGGAACAAATTCTTACAAAATGAATTTGGGCTACACAATGTTTTTAGAAAATACAACTTGCATATACTAGTGGAATTTTCAAAGACACTATATAGTACTGTAAACTATTTCTTATGTTGAGTCAATGAGACACTGATGAACCAATCTTCTACCTAGGCATGGTGGTAAGGGGCCATAATTCCAAATACTTGGGAGGCTGAGGCACAAAGATAACAAAGTTTGAAGCCAGCCCGGGCATTTTAGCAAACTCCTGTCTCAAAAAGGAGGATTGAGGTGAGGATATAGCATACTGCTCCCTGGGTTCAATGCCAGAACGAGAATAAATAAAAATAAACAAACATCAATCTCTGTTCCATTGCTACTTTCCAATAAGTAGGCTGGAGATCAGATAAAAACTGCTGATTTTATGCTCCATCTACCACAGTTGCTCTTTCAGTCTTCTCATAAGACACTATAGACTTGTAAAGCACTTGGCTAGGGTTACCCTACAGCCTGCAGCCAAAAAAGTGAAGCTAAATGGAATGGAACCAATGGTAACTTTGCAAGAAGCACTTTGTAAATGGTTGGTTATTTCTAATATTTCCATGAAGTTTCAGAATTGAGCCATCCATGTTTAACTACAAACTATCATCTTTAAAGTAAGGAAAAAAACTCACTAAGGTAGTCCAACCATTAAGTGTAAACAAACCTTACAGACCGGGAAGGGCCAAATTTAACAAAGCCGGGAGTGGCTCCACAGAGCAGCTAAACTCCTACCACTGATCTGGAATCACAGCTGTAGGGTGAGACTTTAAAGCAGCTTTTCTTAGGAGTGCAAGAGACCCAAACATTTACTCCATATATGCGATTTTAAAATACTGGCTTATTGTCTAATTATGGTACTAGTTAATTCTTAAAACTGTAAGATGTATCAGGTACAGTGGGGTTTTTTGTTTTGCTTTGGTTTTTTTGAGACAGAGTCCCACTATGCAGTACAGGCTGCCTTTGAGGTCACTTTGTAGCCCAGGCTGGTCTTGCAATGATCCTCCTGCCTCAGCCTCCTGAGTGCTGTGATTACAGGCATGACCCACCACACCAGGTTTTTTATTATTGTTTTTGGTTTTTCTGAGACAGAGCCTTCCTAAGTAGTCCAGGCTGGTCTCAAGTTCACAATCCTGCCTCAGCCTCATAAGTGCTGGGTTTATAGGTGTGCAGGTAATTATAAGCTTTACATCCTTTTAATCCTCACAACAAACCTGAGTGAGGTCAAGTAACTTACCCAAGGTCACACAGCTATTAAATGACTAAGCCAGAATTCAAATCCAAGCAATCACGCTTCTGAATCTATAGTCTTAAAACCACCAAGCTTTATTGCTTCTCTGTATAGTCTGAACCAATACAATGCTCTTTCAGAACTAATCTTCAGCACTCCTTTTTTTCAATCCCACCATTATAAATGAACCGCAAAATCTGTGATGCAAGCTGGGTGTGGAGGCACAAGGCTATAATGCCAGTACTTGGGAGCTGAGGCAGGAGGATCACCCCGAGTTTGCCCTGGCCTGGGGTAGAAGAGTTCAAGGTCAGCCTCAAATACAAAAAACAACCTGTGACTGAAAAGCTCACGTCTACGACTTTATTTTTTTTTTTTTTTTTTTTTTTGCGGCACCGGGGATTGAACTCATAGCCTTGTGCCTGCCAGGGCAGGCGCTTAAGCCACTGAGCCAAACTTCCGGCCCTGGTTTTTTTGAGGCAGGGTCGCACTATGTAGCTCAGGTCGGCCTTGCGCCGCATTGTAGCCCAAGCCGGCCTCGAACTCACAACGCTCCGCCTACCTCAGCCTCCCGAGTGCTGGGATTAAAGGCGTGCGCCACCACGCCCGGCTACGTCTACGACTTTAAGTAATCTAAATTTCACATGCAAAATTTGTACCCTTTCCAGGAAATGAAAAGTTGCAGTGGCTAGTCTGCAAGTAATTCTTATTGCCTAAAAATATAAGGAATTAGACTGTTAGCACTTTTTCTGAGAACATCAAACAGCAAGATGCGTCAGGTTTAGGCACGTTTTTACATTTGACTGTAAGCGATAAGCGGGTAAAGCGAAAAATGGGGCTGAGGAGACTAGCGCTCCATCTCTCCAAGGTTAGAACTTACAACCAGAATTACACACCGTTTCGACGCGGCGGGCTCGAAGCCTCCCCGCATCGAGGGAGGTGTCTACGTGGCGCTCCGAGGCCTTTAGAGAGGCGGGGGCAAGAGCTTCCCCGGCACCCCCGAGGAGGGCGAAGTCTGGGGTGCACTACCAGGAGGCGCTGTGGGGGCAAGGCCTGCCTGCGCCCCTCAGCCTCTGCGCCCAGTTCTGTCGAAGCCGCCTCCCGTTCTCAGGGGTCTGCGGGCAGTGGAAACGCAACCCGACTCCTGAGGAAAAGCCACCCGGGGCAAACACAAAGCTCTGCGGGCCACTCACCTGGTTGAGGGGTCCTTCCATTACTTCCATAGACCCCGGAGTAGACGGCGGCCTGAGGAAGGGAAGCGACGGCGCCGGGGCACATGGAGGGGAAGACAAGGAGCATGCGTCGCGGTGGCGGAGACCGCAACCCCACTCAGCGCCCAGGGAGCCAGGGGTGAGCTCTGAGAGAGCAACAACAGCAGCACTTCCTCCTCCGGCGCCGCGCCGCGGGCCCGCCCCCTGCGCCGCTGCCGTGGCCACGCACGCCGTCGTGACGTCACGCGAGCAACCGGCTGGCTCAAGGTGGGAGTGAGGACGAGGAGTGGGTGGGGCTCGGGGAGGCGGGGCCCCGACCGACCACGCTTGGGCGTGGCCGGTCTGTCCTCTCGCGAGAGTCCATCAACTGTCTGGTAATGTACTCTGACCTGCCTTGAGGAGGGCTGTCTTGGTTCTATAATGTGGGTGTTTTGTGCTGTTGGCTTCCCTTACTTCCTTGCAGCCTGGGTTTTCCTTCCACGCTGCTTAGCTATACCCGCTCTTCTTTCATTCCCATCTTTATCCATGTAACTTGATTTTTCCAAAAAAGCAGATTTGAATAAAGTTAAACTATATACTACACTTGACCGCTTTGGAGATTAACAGATAAATGATTCAGGGCACTCCCCTGATGTTGCTCACACTAAGAAATTAGGTAGACAAAGTGAACCAGGCTCAGCCAAACTGGAAACATTTATGGACATGGAGTTACCGAAAATAAATTGTGGCAGGGACAAAGGAGTAAAAATGATCAAGATGTGACACATGTATGTACTAATTTCCCAGGCTGAGTGTAGTTATGTATTGTAAACATTAATAAAAACTAAAAATGGGCCCAGCGGGTCGAGGTGGTGCATGCCTGTAATTCCAGCACTTGGGAGGCTCAGGCAGGAGGATCATTGCAAGTTCGAGGCCAACCTGAGCTACATAGTGAGAGCCTGTCTAAAAAAAAAAAAAAAAGAAAGAAAGAAAAGAAGAGAAAAACACCTAAAAATGGGAGGAAAAACAAAATTAAATTGTGACAGACATACCCAAGGAATATGGTGGGGATTAGATCTCTATAAATATGCTGGGTGTGGTGGTACCTGTAATCTCAGCACTTGGGTGGCTAAGGCAGGAAGATCACTTCTAGTTCCAGGTCAGGCTGGGGAACATACTTACTATAAGCCGCTGCTGTGCTGGAAAACGTGGCTCCTGGTGATCATAAACTCAGTGTCAGTAAAGAAAGAAACCGAGTTTAAACTAAGAGGAACAGGTTTATTTGAAGGTGGAGAAAAGGGAAGAGAGACATACACAATAGATACCTACTCAACAAGTAGGGAGCGTTCAAAAGCGAGATACTCATGGGCTGTTCACTGCAGCTGCTTCTTCCTATTTAAGGCTCCTGGAATCGGATTGGCTACATGGCTGTTTTCTGTCCTCTGCTTGGATTTCTTCTGGCCCTTCGCAGTTGTTGGGTGGAGGTTAGGAAGGCAGGGCGGAAGGAGTAATAGGGACAAATGGCTTAGACCTAAGTATTAAGGGGTTTATGTTGTTTACGCTACTTGGGATCTCCCTGATCTTGGTTTCTTTTCCTTTGGCTTTCTTTTTTCTCGAGGCACAGATCGCCGCCCTTGGTTTCTCCATTAACTTTAATAAAGCTCCTCAAGGCTGAGGCTGTGACCCTTTTTCCTACCCAAGGAATCCCTGTCCTACAGGAAGTGTGCCTTGAAGAAGGAATCCACCGTGAGTCATAAGGCTTCAGATAAATGAATCCTTTCTTAAGCCATGTGAGCTTTCAAGTGGGCTCCCGAACCCCAGGGGGAACCCAGCCCTGCCCTATACCTTGATTACAGCCACAGGAGACCCTGGGCTGGAGGCCATCTGATCCCTTCCCAGACTTCTGACCTATGGCAATTGTGAGATAACACAGTAGGTTGTTTTAAGCTGCTGTGTTTGTTATGTTCCCTAGAAAATTATTGTAGATGCCTTCAAGGGGCTAGAATTTGGAGGCAGAACTTGATAAAACATAACCATAAGTAGTGAATTCTTGTTACCGCCCTACTGAATCCACAGAACCCTGCTGGGCAGTGGGCGCATGTAATGACACTAAGAGGATATATCAAAGTTCACACCACATACACTGGATATTTTAGTGTAACTTCATCCAGATCAATATGAAGGAGAAATGATAAATATTCCAAAGGGTAACCCTGGGCATTGCATCCACCAGTGCCATCATGTCCCACTTGGTGTCATGCCATTGGCAACCAGTCATGGTCTCCACAGAGGGTGTCAGACATGGCCAGAATTTAATTTAATTTAATTGATTGATTGATTGATTGGTACTGGGAATCAAACTCAGGACCTCGCCCTTCCTAGGCAGGTGCTGTACCACTGACCTATGCCCCTGGCCATGGCCAGGACTTTAAAGGAAGAGGGAAGCCTACAAAGACTTTGTAGCTTTCTTCTCTTCAAGTTCAGAAAATGGGATCTATGCCTGCAGCTTGCCACTGGCTGTTCTTTGTACTTTCATCTCTTAAAATAACAAAGAAGACTCCCTGGCTTCACAGAGAAAGCCAATTCCACTCCTGAGGCTGCCAGGGAAAGTTGACAGCAATCCGGAGGCTATCCCAGGTGGGGACACAAAGAAAACACATATTAACGAATGAGACAAAGAGTCCCAAAGCCAGTCTCCTGCAACTCCACACACCAGGGCCAAATACTTCGGGAGAGGTCTGGCTGCTGGCAACACGGACTGAGGTGTCCAAGAAAATGTAGGCCACCTGAGAGTCCAAGACTAAAGGGCCCATGTTGAGGGATTCGTCGCAATGGAGAGGTTCCTGATGCTTTCCAGACAATGCCACGTGGCTCAATTTGAGACATTTCTTAGATATTCGCTACTAAAATATCTTTTTTGAAATTTATTTAGTTACCTAGGAGTGGTGCTAAACATCTGTAATCCCAGTGTTATAGATGGCTATGTTATTTAAAAATATCATAGGCAGTCCGACAGGGCCAGGCCCTTGAGAGGTCACCGCAGAAGACAACTGTGGCTGGTGGTGCATTTGCTGAAGGCCAGGTTTCAAGAAAAAGAGGAACTAAACACCCCTTTACTTCCCCTAGGGAGGAACAGAGTGATTGATGTTCCAAGTAGACATCTATTACCTCGGGTGGAGGACCAAACCTCTTTAAGCCACCCCTTCATGGAAAGTCCTTTCTCATCCCCATGTAATCAATATTACCCAAGTGACTATACTTGTAATCTTATTGGTTGACCATAGTCTTATCCCATCTCACACTCATCCTATGATTTTTTTCATTGGATCAATAGTACCTAAGCAACTATACTTGTAATCTTATTGATTGATTATAGGTCTGTCCCACCTTGAACCTGCCTCACCTTGTGGCTTTGCTCAATAAACACACTTGAGAAGCAGGTTGGTGGGCACCCCAATTTCCAGACCATAGTCCCACTTAGACAGAAACTTTCTTTCTCTCAATAAATTCTACTCTTAACCTCTGTTGTTCCTGGAATTCATTCCTTGATTTTAGAGAACAGGAACTTAGCATTTAGGACATCTAGCAGGCTGAGAGTTTCTTCCCTCTATATTACCAGCACTTAGGAGGCTGAGGCAAGAGGATTCTCATGAATTTGAGACCAGCTTGGGCTATATACTGAGTCTGAGGCCTGCCTGAACTACCTAGCAAAACGTTGTCTCCAAAACTTTTGTTTATTTATTTATGTTAGCTTTTCCGGCGCAATAGAGAAGCAAAAAAAGAAAAAGAGGCCTTTATTGAGGACATGGAGAGAAATGCACAACTTGTGGAGCTGGGCTTCTCTGGCTGGAGGCAAAGGGGGCTAAAGGTTATATGACCTCTGGCCAAAGGTAGAGCTTGGGGCAGGCATTGATGACTCGTGAGGAACTGATTGGAGTTTTCTTCATGTGCGCAGGAAAGGAAAGAGGAAGTCGTATTCAGAGCTGAGAGGAGGAGGAGGAAGCGGTCATCAGGGAAATAAGCTGTTGTTTTTGCTTTTGGCCTTTTACCGTGTTAGAACATTGCCATAATACTCAGTAATTTGTACTAGGGCAGAAACCTTTCATTCCCTTCTTTTTGTTGTTAAGAAAAGGAGGCAGCTCTCTCAGACTGCTTCCTGCTGAATGAGGGCATTGTGTTGGGGATTGGAAGGGCTGACGGCATAATGGTTAATGCCCATGTAGAAGCTGGTACCAGGTGTTTCAGCCAGGTCAGGGGGTTCATCATTGGTGAATGCTCACATCCCAGATTGGAGAAATCTCAAAAAAAGGTCAGAAAGACAAGGTGCTATTAGGACGCAGGTCATTATCATAACTAAAGTACCCACGAGAGGTAGACGGAAGGGTGCCCATGATCCGAACATGTTCCTCCATCAGACCCACGGTGAGGAAGAAGAATATCAATAGTCTAGATGCTGGCGCTTTTGGTCTAGGTAGTTGCAGAGACTTTTTACCTTGTCCATGACAATTCCTGATTCATTTATAACAAACAACATTCTTCTCCCAGCATAGCACAGGTGTTTCCCTCTTTTACTGTAAGGACATCTAGAGCTTGTCAGTTCTGGAGAGTGACTGCTGCAAGGCTGTTTATTTGGTTCTGGAGTGAGTGGAGATGGTTATATCTTGTATCTGTTGGTGAAGCTCCAGGGAGAGTTGATGATAAAGACGGGCTGCCATGCCTATTCCCCCCACCCTGAGGCCAGCTCCAAGTATAAAGAGAATACCTGCACCAACAAGAACTGTGGATGGCCCTTGTTTCCTGGGTGAAGTGTGTATCGTGGAGTTGGAATAGGGAAAAGGATTCCATGGCCTCCTGAGAGTTTACTGTTAGGTCCAGAACTAAAAGGATTAGGGTACAAGACCCTGCCCATTGGGGAGGAAGGCAAGTAAGGCCCCTGTTTGACAACCTATAAACCAGCCCCAGGTTGGGCAGATGGTTAGGTTCTGGTTGGAGGTAATGTTGTGAGTGCAGAGGGGGAAGGTCCCCCATTTGGAGAGAAGAATTTTGAGACAAAGATATCAGGTAGGTGAGGTTAGTTGGCCAGTGAGGAGGACTGTAGATAGAGAGAGGTCCCACTATGGCTAGGCTATGTGGATGGGGTAGGTAAGGGGCATTCCAATATGTGGGGGCAGCCATATAAACATTTTGTTGGCATGGAATGCAGAGCCAGCATTCTGTAAGATTTGTGGAATGTGATAGGGTAGTGTATGCTTGTGACAGAAGTTGGGGAGTGGGTTGAGTTTGATGTGGGAATACTTGTGGTAGTGAGGTAGGTATTATTGGGATGTTGATGATGGGGGGTGGGATTATAGATTTTACCTGTAGAGTGAGGAAGTTGCCTTGTGGGGTTGGATTGGCTAGGTTGTACCCATGATTATTGTAGAAATAAAAGCCCCAAGATTCTGCAGAGAGATATTGGGGGTGTGATGCATTTTTGATTGAGAATCTTACCTGTTGTACACCATCCTTCCTGAAACTTGTGGCCAAGATGAATGAATCTGACTGTTTCCAAAGGTTTCCTCTTGGGTGTATGCCTATGGTTTCACATTCCCACTTGTTGATGTAAAACCAGTAGGATTGACACACTGTCACTGAAACATCATGGGGGCTAGGGGGTTATAACCAGACCCTGTTCATGAAAGCAGATGTCATCAGATCAGCAAATTACTCCGTTTTGGTTAGGTTTTCCCTTATCCCAGGTTTGGGCATAAGGTTTAAAATGACAGTAGGGAATCTTAAAAATGAACGTGGAATGGGGGGGTGAAGTTACAGGAAGCAATTATTCCCCCACCTGAAAGGGTAAAAGTAAGAGTGTAGGTGGGACTTGTCTTTGGTCCAGAGGTTGAGTTGGAGAGAGAGGGAAGCATGAGGCATGTGTCTTAGTTACTTTTCACTCATTGCCGAGACAAAATACCTGATGCCAAACATTAGGGAAGGAAAGGTTTATTTCTCACAGTTCTCGGGAGTTTCCATCCATACTTAGTTGGCTCCAAGGCAGTGTGGCGTGGCAGGGCAGCCACTCATGGTGGCCACCAAACAGCAAGGCTTGCTCACAAGAGAGAAAGAGAGGAAGACCCGAGTTCCTCTCGCCTTACTCTGTATGTCGGCTCCACCCCTGGGCAGGTGCAGCACTCACATCACCAATCCCAGCACCAGACAATAACCAATCCCAAACACCAAACTCAGCCCTGTCCAAATTACAAGTCCTTGGGGGGACACAGGATCAACCAATACAGTGTGGAAGGCCTAACAGTTGAATCATGTTTGGGAAGTTACAGACTGGGGGTGTGGAGGGCTATGATTGTGTCATTGTGAGATGAGAGCCCAGATCCAGAGGGATCTCATGTTTAACTAGACAGTTGAGGGTCTAAAGAACTAAGATAATTGTTATGTAGAACAGTATGAAAGAGTAAGTATGTATAATGTATAATGTATAATGTATAATGTATGTTTTATGTATAATGTGGAAGTCCTCAGGAAAGACTGCCCAGAATCCTAAAATGAAAAGAATAACTAATAGAATGAAAGGGATCAGGAACCAGATAGAATAACAAAATGTGAGTTAGCTTAAAGTTTGTGGATGTGGGTCCCTGGTGAGGTGAAGATGAGTGGGAGACAGGAGATGTGATGAGCACTCAGGATGTGTAGAGTCACAGGAGTTAGGGTTAGCAGGGCATCGCTTAGCCTGAGTGATGTGGAACCAGGATGGCAATCCAGCAACCTTGACTATCTTTGGAGTTGTGAGGTAGACCAGGTAGGGGCCACTCCACTTTGGTTGTAGTCCTGTAGACTTAGAAGATTTGAGATAAATTAGGTCTCCCAGGGGTATGGGAGGATTTGGTTTGGTCCCATTAGAAGGTTGGGGAAGGCAGAGACAGCATGTTGTCGTAACAACTGTTGGAGAAAGGAGAGGATTGGGATATAGTCAGCAAGAGGAGGGAGATTTTGGGAGACAGGAAGATTGTGGAGTAGGAGTGGGTCAGCCACACATGAGTTCAAAAGGGCTTAGAAAGGTAGGAGCCCAAGCCCAAGGAAGTGCTCTGAGCTTGGCTAAGGGTAAGGGAAGAAGTTGAGGCCAAAGAGGCCAAGGTTGGTGTGGCTCTAAAGTGAGTTTTGTGAGGGTGTTTTTATGAGGCCATTTGCATTCTCTACTTTTCCTGAGGATTGTGAATGATATGGAATGTGTAGACACCAAGTGTTGTGTAAACTTGAGAATACCTGTTGAGCGATTTGAGAAATAAAGGCTGGACCATCATCTGGTTGGATACTCCGAGGTAGACCAAACCTTGGAATGATTTCTTGTAATAGGACATTACTAGCTATGTCAGCAGTTTCCCTGACTGTGGGAATTGCTTCTATCCATCCTGAAAAGGCACAGACAAAGGTAAGAAGATATTTAAGAGTTTTGCAGGGGACATGTGTGTGAAATCTATCTGCCAGTCTTGACCAAGTGTATGTCCAGGAAATTGGTGAGTAGGAAAAGAAGGGGGTGGTACGTGTCCCTGAGGAGAGGTTTTAGCACAGAGCTGACAGGTGTGAGTCATCTGGAGGATAATAGCCCTCAGAAAAGTATGTGTAATCACTGGGGCCAAGAGTCTGTATAGTGCCTGTGATCCCATGTGAAAACAGTTGTGTAAGTCAGGGACAATGTCTAGGGCTTGCTGATCTGGGAGAACTAGTTTTGATCCTATTAAAATTCATCCCTGAGTCTTTTGTGTGTAACTTGGTCTATGAAGCAGTTGTAGTTGTTTTGGTGAGTAGTTAGGTTGAGGTAGAGTGTTTGGGACCAATGGGATGAGATAAGAAGGATATGGCCTTTGTGCAGTTAGCTTGGCTTGTGTATCTGCAAAGGCGTCTCCCTGAGCAATGGGGTCTGTAGAATTCTGGTGTCCCCTGAAATGAATAACTGCTGCTTGTTTTGGGAGTTGTGCTGCTTCTAGGAGTTTAAGGATGAGAGGTGCATTAACGATGGGGGTTCCCTGAGTGTTGATAAAACACTTTTCTTGACATGTGGTGGCATAGGGGTGCAAAATGCTGAATATGTACTTCAAATCAGTGTATATATTTATGATCTTGTCTTTTGCCAGTGTAAAAGCCCATGTACGAACAATAAGTTCTGTCCTTTGTGAAGATGTTCTAGGTGGTAGTGGATTTGTCTCTATGACTTTTGACTGGTTAACTGTTGCATATCCTACTCTCATTTGATTGTGTTTGTCAAGCGCACACCTGTGAACCACGTGTCAACAGCTAAAGAGAGAGAGGTGTGCTACTAATGTGAGGAAAAGGGGTGGAAGTCATCTGTAGGACCCCAATGTAGTCATGGTGAGGGTGTTTTTCTGAGGTGGGGAGCAAAGTTGCTGGGTTGAGAGGGCTGCTGGTTGCAGCAGAGATGGAAGGATTCTGAGAGTGGACTGGATGTACCTGTTAAAGGCAAAAAGGGGTCATCAGGGAAGGAAGTGTCTTATGTGAGATAAGCTCATTTAGACAATGAGGTGAGAGTACTGTAATAGATTGTGCCAATGTGAACTTTTTGGCTTCTTGTTAGTGCAGCTGTGTGGTTGCAAGGGTTGAGAGGCCAGGCGCCCATCCTTGCACTGTGTTGTCTAACTGTATTGACAAATAGGCTACTGCTTGAAAGGAAGGTCCTTTTTTGTGTGCCAGTACACCTACAGCATTGTGACCTTGAGAGGTGCTGTACAGAGTGAAGGGTTGGGTGTGGTCAGGTGGGGTGAGGGCTGGGGCCCTTAGGAGAGCCTCTTTTAGCTTATTAGAGGAGGAGTGTCTAGGTGTAGTGGGGTCTAGGGACTCTGATAAGGAGCCCTAGAAACTTTGTAGAGAGTTTGGGCTAGAGCTGCAAAGTTAGGAATCCAGAGGTGAAAGAAGTTAGCTAAACCCAGAAAGGATAGGACCTTTGTTTGGTTGTGGGCACCTGGAGATCCTGAAGGATTGCCTTGCAATCTGTGATGATGGAACAAGTGGTAAGAGTAATATTACCAGATATTTGACCTCTGGGGAAGCCACTTGGGCTTTAGCAAGAGAGGCTGTTTACCCACGACTGGAGAGAAAATTGAGGAGAGTGGCTGTATTTGTATGGCTAGCATGTAGAATGAAGGACCCAGGAGAAAGACATCAATTAAAGGAGAGTGCTGGATTTGAGGTCAAGACCTGCAAGGTCAGCAGCAAGGGCTTGGCTAAAGAAATGAGGACTGTCTCTAAATCCCTGAGGGAGCACTGTGCAGGTGAGTTTTTGAGACCTGAGAGTGTCTGGGTCAGTCCACATAAATGCAAAGGAATGCTGACTATCAAGGTGTAGGGGGAGGGTGAAAAAGGCATTTTTTAGGTCTAGGACTGTGAAGTGAGTGGTGGAGGGAGGAATATGAGAGAGCATAGTGTAAGGGTTTGGAACTCCTGGGTGAATTGGGGTAACAGTGTTGTTGATTACCCTAAGGTCTTGTACCAGGAGATAGGACCCATTAGGCTTGAGCACCAGGAGAATGGGAATATTGTAGGGTGAATGCGTAGGTTTGAGAAAACCATTGTCCAGAAGGTGTTTGATTATAGGTTTGAGCCCACATTGATATTTGGGTGCTATAGAATATGGGGAATGCAAGGAAAGATTGAAGGATCTCTGAGACGTGTTTGAGACTATAGCAAAGTGGCTCTGGGAAGGATTTAAAATTAACTAATTGGCTCTCTATGTTTATCTGTGAATCTGTCCTAGTCCTAGGCCCCTTGTCTTGAGATGGGAGCTGATTCATAGTAAGTGAACATCTATGAATCACTGGTCCTGGCTGAGACCTGTAGTGGCCTGTAATGCTAGAGACACCTCAAAGCAAGGTAAGGCCACAGCTGAGGATACCTAGCTCTGACCCCAATTAATTAGATAGAGACTGCAGGTGCAGGAATCTCACTCCTGCAGTCTCATTCCCACCATAAATGTCATCATGGAGATAAGACAGTTCTCCTAAATTGGCATAATTTACTATTTGGAGAAGTCTTTGAAGTGACTCCCAAGGTCCTGCAGTTTCCACACTTTCCTCAGTATTCCCTCTCTTAGTTTGAAAACCTAGTAAATATGGGCCACCCAAAGAAGTTCTTTGTGTCAGCCCCCAGAGTCTTGAATACTGCCTAGAAGATTTTAATCCTCCTGTAGCCCTAAAATCATACCACTTGTTTCATTTATTTAAGCCTTCACTGTACACTCATTTGGGAGACTGAAGATCTTGGCCAGGTCCCCAGTAGAGATGAATTAATATAGGTGTAACATGAGTAGCATGGGTCTGGTTGGAGATGTCCCAGACTATGGGATGGATTGGCAGCCTACTGTGATGTCATTTGGAAGACAAGAGCTGTGGGGTAGGAGAAGGTAAAGGAGAAGTTAAGCTTTCAGAGAAGATCCTATCCAAAAAGGTGTAGGACATGTTGGCATTACTAGAAAGCTATGGATGAAGAAAGGAGTTTGGAACCTGCAAGGAATGGGTCTTGTTTGAAGAGGTTGTGTAGGTTGGCCATCAATACCCACTATGGAGACTGTGGATTTAATACAGCAGCCTGAAAACTCAGGAAGGACACTATATGTGGCCCCTGTGTCTCCAAGTACAGAGTGTCTTATTCGAGATCTCCAATGAGACTCAGGGCTCCAAAAAGAATACCTTAATGGGGGCCATGGACACTGAGCGCTGTCAAGTAGATCAGCCAGTGATGAATCCTGTGGTGTCAAGATCTCCTGTGAGGGCAAGAAATTGAAGGATGGCTTATCTGCTCTCTGGCCACTAGGACAGTCACTCTTCTAATGGCCCTTGAAGTTGCAGAGGGTGCAAGGCCTCGGTGGATTGGGGCATTCTCTTGCCCAGTGTCCTTCTTTGCTGTACTTGAAGTATGCTCCGAGGTGGGTTCAGATAACTCCATCTTGTTTTGGTTTACCGGTCTTAGGAGCCCCAAGTGCCACTGCTAAAAGATCAGTTTTATATTTAACAAATTTCTTTTTTTGTGCCTCTTACTCCTCCTTTTGTGTTTTATCTCTATTGTTGAAAACATGAAAGGCCATATTAAGGAGGTCCCCCTGTGGGGTTTGAGGGCCAAGCTCAGCCTTTTGTAGTTTTTCCCAAATGTCAGGGGTAGACTGGGAAATAAAATAGGAATTAATAATAATTGTCCCTTGATGAAAAGTCTGGGTTTACATTAGTAAACTTAATTAGGGTGTCCCTAAGATGTGAGGAACATTGCAGGGTTTTCATTAGCCTCTTGGACCTGTTCTAAAAGCTTGTTATAGTTGTATGTTTGTGAGCTATTTTGTTAAGGCCCACAATTATACATTCAATCATCTATATACTTTATAAGAGCCTTCTCCATTTTGATAATTCCAGTTATGGTCCTGTTCAGGCACCAAAGCAGGCCCAGAGTCATTTTTAGCAGTATTTGCTTTATGTTTATGATTGGCTTCCTCTTGAGCTCTTGCCATAATTGAGTGGTGTTTAGAATCACATAAACATTCTTGAAATGAAAGTAATAACATTTAGTTATAAATTGAAACTCTCTAATATAAATTTGTGGGTCAGTGGAAAAGGAACCTAATTTATGGTTAATCTGAGTTAGGTGAGTGAGGGAAAAAGGAACATAGATACAAACTAGTCTCTTGGGACTGGCCTGTTCCTGAAGGAGGAATAGCGATTGAGGCTGAGAAGGCTGTGGAGTGGGAGGTGCAGATGGCCACTGAGCAGCCAACTGTCCAGCAGACATCTGTGGGCAGTTAAAGGGTGATCAACCATAAAATAGTCACTTGACAGGGAAGCACAAGATGGTGATGGGTACCATGTAACTCACAACAAGATGGCTGCTGCTTGTCACATGATGAGGGACAGCAAGATGGCGGTCATTTCCCATGTGGCCTTTCACAAGATGGCAGCAGGCTGTCGCATGCTGGAAGACCACAAGATGGCAGTAATCCTCCATGTGACTCACAGCAAGATGGCTGCTGAGGACCACATGACATGGGGTCACAAGATGGCAGCTGAACACCATGTGGTTTACTAGGTGTCTGAGAAATGCAAGATTGAGTGTGGTGAGCGGGGGTGGGGGGAATGGTGATGGGAGAGTAGAGGAAGAGGAGGAAGAGGAGCCATCAGGGGGAATAGATGGCTTGGGTTGAGGAGATTGAGGAGTCTGAGATTGGGGACTGGAAGTAAAGGAAGAGCTAGGAGCTGTTGGGGGTGAGGAAAAGGAAAAGGATGAAGCAGGAGGCTCAGAATTCTCCGTTCAAGAAGGCTGAGGGGTTTGGGCTTGGGAATATGGGGGAGGGAGAATAAAGACAGGAGGCACATGGTCTCAGGGGTCTGGTGGGGAGGGAGAGAGAGAATCTGGTGGGACAGAGTGAGCCAG